>APFE030520084.1:53828-115161 GCA_000404065.3 Pinus taeda
TAGGAGATGGACCCCAAACATCAGAATGGATATAATCAAGGATTCCCTTACTAGTATGTTTTCCAGTTTTAAACTTCAGCTTGCTTTGTTTCCCAAATAGACAATTTTTGCATAAATCTAACTTAACAGACTTTAAATGAGGAAGTAACTTACGATCAGATAAAATCTTTAAACCTCTTTCGCTCATATGGCCCAACCTTTGAGGCCATAAACGAATAGAATCATTGTCATTTTCAAATATTGTAGAAACATGATCTGACTCTGTTCTTCCTTCTAATTGAAAAATATTTCCAACCTTCTTTGCTTTCATTACTAGTAAAATTCCTTTATAAAGTTTCATTACTCTACCTTGAATAAAAGTTTTATATCCATTAGTGTCTAGTACTCCTAGTGAAATGAGGTTTTTTCTTAGTTTAGGTACATGTCTTACATCAGCTAGAATTTTATTTGTCCCATCAAACATTTTAAGCTGGATGCTTCCAATTCCCACAATGTTACATGTGACATCATTTCCCATGTAAACTACTCCATCATTAATTGATTTATAAGTTTTAAGCCATTCTCTTTGAATGCACATGTGATTTGATGCACCAGAATCTAACAACCAATGTTGATCGTGATTAGACAAATTAACTGATAACACTTCATCACTCATACCTGAAATGGATGCCGAACCTGTATCTGTCATGTTTGCTTCTTTCTTCTCTGTCAAAGAGTCTTTTTTGGATGTTTGCTGTCTCTTCCAACAGTCCTTCTTCAAATGTCCCGATTTGCCACAAAACCAGCACTTTACCTTACTCTTCGTCCCTTTCGATTTTGAACGCGAGTTGTTGTGTTTATTGAAGCGTCTTTCTTTAGAACAATATCTGACCATCATTGCTTCTGATGTAGAGGTTTCTGAATTTGACCTCTTCCTTGTCTCTTCGGACAACAAAGCTCCAACAGCATCATCAAATTCAAGGGTTCCTGATGAACTAAGACTTATAGAAGTAACAAAATGATCCCATGACTTGGGAAACGAGCATAATAAAGTTATAGCTTTATCTTCTAATTCAAATTTTACTTCTATACTTTCTAACTACACCAAGAGAATATTAAAGGTATTCAAATGATCAGTAATAGATGTACCTTCCTTCATGCGCAAACTGTACAACTGTTGCTTTAGAAGAATCCTATTGGTTAAATATTTTTTCATGTACAGCTTCTCAAGCTTTGTCCACAAACCAGCAACAGTTTTCTCTGACACGATGTTAAACAAAACATCATCTGCCAAACACAGTCGAATACCGCTCAATGCTCTTTCATCCAATTCGCTCCATTCATCATCTGTCATGGTGTAAGGCTGTTTGGATTTTCCCACAAAGCCTTTGCCATGCCTTGTTGCACAAGTAGATCATACATCTTCACTTTCGAGATCTCGAAGTTGTTCTTGCCACTGAACTTCTCGATCTCAAAACGAGCACTTTGAGTTTTTGCCATGTTGTAACACACAAAATCTCCAATTCCAACTTTTTAATAAATGAAGTTTTTATTTAAAAAATGCCTTTGCCTTATACTATAATGTCTTTATCTTATAATACAATGCCTCTGCCGCACCATGTCATGGCATATTACAATTCAAAAAAAAATTGCAGTTTTTCCAAAGAGAAAGAGGCTTGGCACTCTTCGACGGCGGAAGATCCACGCCACAAACAAAATCGACATGAGGCACGAAATTGGCATGCTTAATCCTTGCGTTTCCGTGCCATTAGCAATTTCTAGCGCGCTGGCGCGATTATAATGCTCAAAACCATGCCAATTGGCGCGACTATTCCTTAATGAACCACACCAACCCTTCTTTCGGCTAAAAAATGGAGCGATTGTTCGCAACGAAACTGTGTCAACCCTATCTTCCGTCTTTGTCACACGTACCAGCTCCACAACATTGCTATGATACCAATTGTTGGAGCAAACAACACACAACGGAAATTAAATAAGCATACACAACATACACAACCATAAAATAACACAAAGATTTTTAACGTGGTTCACCCAACCAATTTGGGTTACATCCACCAAACAGAGGCATCGACAATCTTATTATTCAACAGGAGATTACAACAATTTAATTCCTCACACACTCTCAGCTCTGCTCAAATATCCTCTACGGGCTTACATTTTTATAGCTGAGAGTAAAAAACTGAATTGTAAATTCTCTCACAACAAATATAGGATGCAATAACTCCTCCTCAAGAATAAATGGAGCTAATTTAGCAACAAATTTTATTGTTGTCACATACATAAGATTTTTTGCCAAATTTAATGAACAGAAAATCTCAACAGTTCTATGAGATGGTTCAATTAAAAAGTAAGATTTCACGAAGGATTTCCATAGTTAATGTTTAAGTTGTCCTTTTCCATTAATGGTAAGTTTTTACTAAGATTTACCCAAGAGACTTTAGGATTACCTTTTTTTTTATATTTTTTTTATAAAAGTTAAGGTTTGGATTTTAGATGGAATTTTTGATATGTACTTAATGCTCTATAGACCATGTTTTTGAAGTGATATCAATTATCAGTTTCAAAAAAATATTATCAATTATCAATAAAAAGATAAAAAAGATAAAACACTCTTATGGTAGATATCTTACTAAATCCATATGGCAAATAATAATAATTTTTTATAAGTTATGGATTTTATACTCAACACTACATCATTATTGAAAAAATTATCTATAGTTGATATATTAATCGATTAAATAAAAAACCTTATATATAATAAAATATATAAAATTGAGACACTTGAAATGTATACTCAATATCAAACAATTATATATATATATATATATTCACGATTGAAATTTCACATCGTAGTGATATTGATAAAGGACAACCATTTATATGTAGTCACCAGTGAAGTTTCACCATCGTAATGATATTGATAATGATATAGATATATGAAAGGGCTATTTGCCATCAAATTGTCAATGTCATATCTTAATATTGAAAAAGCTGTACGCTAATAATCTGTTTGACTAAAATTGATACAACATTCTAAGATTTCACTTTTCACTGCAAGGATTGTCTGTTTTGCATAGCAGCTGTACATCAGTTATTCTCTTTTTTTTTCTCACATACAGAATTTCCGACAACTTTTCAGAAAAATTGAGCGACAAACCCCTGACAGACGAATCCTTTACAGACTGACATGGATCTACACCAAAATCCTAGCAGATAGAAACTTTCTCAGACAGATTACGAAAGGATTTAAATAAATCGTAAAGATTTTACGATCAATTAATATAGTAACGAGGCAGGGCCTAAGCAGAAAACGTTCACCCACAGCAGAAAAAATGGCTCACAAAGTATAATCGTCCCTACTGCATATAATGGTAATTAGACTGCGTATATCTTATTCCCCTCTGCGTGAACAAAGAGGGCATAAAAGCTGGTAGTATGGGCATGGAATAGCAGTATTTACAAAGCTTGTTGTGATGCAAATGTGAAGACAGCTTCTGGACATACACCAGCGTTGACAAGTACTATGGCAGGCTTCGATCCAGGAGGCTGTGGCAAAATGATTGGCTTTCCAATATAATAGATCACAGAGGGGCTTTCATGGTTGTGAGTGCCCTCGTATGTAGTTATGAGCAGACCCGGGTCACTAACCTCGCGTTCAACTCTCTTCTTCACGTTGCAATTGCTTTCCGAGCATCTGTAATAGCTCCTGCACAAATAACAATTCGACAAATTCATTCTATAATTGTTCAGTGTAAGGAAACATCCATTGTAAAAGCTTAAAATTGTGCATAAGTTTATTATTTGGTGATGATCAATGCTAATCGGATATTTCGCAAATTTCATTCAAATTCCTCTGCATTAAATCCATTTTTCATTTTTCTTCTTTTAACAGTAATTTTTCATTTTTCTTCTTTTAACAGTAAAGAAAAAGAACTTATAGAGAATTAGTAATGGGATAAATCCTTTAACACTAATCTATCTATATAAAAAAAATAAATTAGTAGATTTTATAAATCTGTTGTTACTATTGCTGCAGATACAACTATTCATATTCATAAATGCAATTATTAATGAATTTTTTTTTATAGAATCAATAAAGCCTTCATGTAAGGAAACATCCATTGTCAAAGCTTAAAATTGTGTATAAGTTGTATAAGTTTATTATTGGATGATAATCCATGCTAATTGAATATTTCAATTTCAATCAAATTCCTCTGCATTCAATTCATTTTTCATTTTTCTTCTTTTAACCGTAACTAGAATTTATAGATTTAACATTAACTAGAATTTATGGATAATTAGTAATTGGATAAATCTTTTAACACTAATGAAAATTAAGGAAAATTAGTAGATTTTATAAATATGTTGTTACTATTAGTCCATATACAACTATTCATAAATGCCATTACTAATAAAAATCTCTGTAGAATTAGTAAAACCATTATTACACTAAATACAACTATTCATAAATACCACAAATAACTTGTTGCAATGTCTTAAAGAACTTGAACTTAACAACTAAAAGACTAATTATTCACTAAAACAATTTAAGCTAAAACCTTTACCTGTACATTAAATCCATTAATCAACATTTACACATTTATTAAATATGTCATTATAATAATATACCATTTACAAAATTTCCTTGTAATAAAAAAAAAATCCAATATATCATCAATAACCTGACCAAAGTTAGGATCCTTTGATTAGGGCACAGATCAGATCCGATCCAACCCCCTTTTATTTCACAATAATAACACAATTCTCCATCTGACATATAACAAATTCAAGAATTTCGACGTACTAACAACAGTTCATGCATACCTGGGATGAGGACTACTTCTCAGCAATTTCCTCCCATACTTCCTCCATTTGTAGCCATCCTCCAGGACATCCCTGTCAGATCTAGTTTTGAAGATATATCTAGGCCCCTTTTCCATTTTTCTCATGATCCTCCTCCTTTTACTAGACTCGCTATCCCTACATAATTTATACAACAAATCACATATTTCAAATTTTAGATTCAATCCACAGATTACTAATTGCTATGTTATGAAGTATTATATAAAAAAAAATCAAACAATTTTTTCTATATAGATTCAAATCATTACGCAATTTCTCCAGCTGATTCCAAACATTTGTTGTTGCCGGACAGCTGTTCTTCAGACCGCTGTTCTTCTGCGCTGGGGAAGCCTTGTGCTACGGTACTCGTGCAGGCAATAGATTCTACTATTTTCACCTCTTGTTCTGGGGATCTGTAATCTCTGTTCTTGTCTGCAACAAATTCATGGGGAGCTTCATGGGGAACACCGTGTGGATAACAATTATAAGATTCCTGACTGAAAGTAGCGTTGTAAGCATTTGCAGCCATAGGATTATACCACAGCAAGGGATTTACTGGATCCAAACTGCTCTCAGCAGATTGGGGATTGACTAGACTACTAGGGCCAAGGCTTTCAGGATTTTCGGAGGTCTGCATGTGTCAAGCAGAAACCTAAAGCTTACAAACCGTGAATAGGGTTTCAGGAAAAGCCTCAATATTACTGTTTCTAGTGGACTTGGGGAATAATATAGTGGCTTTTCTTGAAGGAGGTTAGATATATACAATGACTTCTGCTTAAAGCCGTTACCACGAGAGACATGTTAGAAGATTTCCAATGACAGTTTAGATGCTGCCATGATTGTGATTCTTTAAGGGGGCCTCTTGGAAGTTGGAATGGTCGACTACTGTTCCTTATTCTCTAATCATCGCTTCTACTTTCGCCCAGCGTGGTCTTTATGTCGCCTTAGTGCGCATCAGTCTCTCGAACTGCGTTCACAAGGCTGACTGGCAGTATCTCCTTTCTCGATACCTTCACCATTGGCATGCAATCATTCACCTCAGCTGAGCGCATATGCCTGGCGAATGACGTGCCTCACGGAGATCTTTATCTCTATTCACAGATTTTGCAATACATGGATCTCTTTATTTCTATTCAAAGATTTTGTAAGCGATTACATATAATACTACTCACGAGGGACTTGCATCCCTTATTAAATGTTATTTTTAATATTTTTAATTAAAAGAATTCATCTTTTTAGTTTGTGCCGAAGCTTTTAGGGAGTTTCATCGGATGCAAGCTTGATTGAAGCTCCAATTCTTTGGTGGTCGTTAGCCTCTCATTGCTTTAGTATTATATATATAAATATATATAATGTTCCCCTAAAGATTATAGGGTGTAGTTACACCTGTCATTTTAGTTTGGATATAATTTTGGATATTATTAGTCACAGAGTGTTTATTTTAATAGATAAAATTAATTTGTGAAATTAATAGTGGGTATAATTATTACTAATTATACCCTTCAGCCTGATCCTTCCAACCTTTTCATAATTCGACGCACTTTGGTCACCACCACGTGAATACACGGTGATAGAAAAGATGCAATATGTGGATAGCATGAAGCCGCCTCCAGTGGTCACCAAAGAGAGACCGTTTTTCGTGTCCACGTGAATACACCCGATAATAATGATCATACCATATAAACTATCTGTTGCATATTTCGAAGTGGAATACCCTTCAATCCCTATAGTTCCTCTGTTAATCATTGTCCTTGATGAGTTTTGGAGCAGCCTTCCATTAAAAGGAATGATGTGAGTGATCGAATGATTACGACAATCAACTAAATAAAGTTGTGAACAATAAAAAAAAAAGCTTAAGAGGTAAATAAAACAATAGACGTGATGTGAATGACATATAGGGTTGTACATTCATGATTCCCTTACATGTTCGAGAGAGGTGACCAATAGTACAAGGCAATCATAGAGGAGAAGATTTGGTAAAGATAGATGAGAAGATTTATTAAAGATATTTAATAGTAAGGATTGCATTATGTTTGTACTACGATGTTTGTATTGTGAAAATGAATAAGTTAATTTAGAGATTACTCGAGGGGGAGGAGGATAAAATTCTAAATATAATTAAAAGAATAAGAAGTGATTTAGATATTAAATAAGCATAAGGTTTTTAAATGATTATGCTTTTTAAAATTTAGGAGTATAATTTTAATTAAGGATTTGGGGTGAGGAAAATGTTTTTTATACAATTTTGGTTCATGTTTAGGATACTTCAAAATCAGAGAAGGTTGTAACTTTTGGTGATACTTAAAGAGTGGTTGAAGTGGAAATGCTTAACGATTTAGTTAGATAAATCAGGTAAACATGCGCCACTGCATTTATTGAAGTGTATACAAACAAAATTTATAATATCAACTAAAACTATGAAAGGATTTATTTTGTTTTATAAAATAAGAACAAGCTAAACCATTACAACATGTACCATATCAAGTAAGAATTTGAAAGTAAATTTTTTATATAAAATAAGAACAAGCTAAACCATTACTAGCTAAATATTAAAGAATAGAAAATGCCCACTCATAGTTTCACAAAAGTTTTGAAAGAACTGTTGTGACATGGACTACATGGGCTAGA
The DNA here is from genome assembly GCA_000404065.3 of Pinus taeda. Taxonomy (NCBI): domain Eukaryota; kingdom Viridiplantae; phylum Streptophyta; class Pinopsida; order Pinales; family Pinaceae; genus Pinus; species Pinus taeda. The sequence continues at coordinate 61,299 of APFE030520084.1, forward strand.
GAGTACCCTTACAAAAGGTGTGATAGGAAAACACTAGGCCTTGAATTAACCTTGCATCTTGATCATCCTTAAGGGGGCATTGAAATATCTATGAAAACTATTCAAGAGAAATTCATTACCATGGAATTGAAGAGCTCAAACACCATTTGATCATATGAAAATTAAGATCTATGTTGGGGTACATATTCCACCTCACTACCCAAGGATGATTTTTTGCATGGAAATAGTTGAATGGTGATTATATTCTAGCTAATTATAGCATTCAAAAGAAATAAACCCTATCCAAAATGCCACTTCTATGTCGAGGGCCTTGGAGTAGAGAAATGACCTCCACCTCACTGGCTTAAATTTCTCTCATGGAAGGGATAATATTAATGGATCTTTGAATCTTTTGTTTTTTAGATATGTGATTTGGAAAATATTATCATCTCTTTAGAGTATAAGAATCCTTAATCAAACCATTACACAATGGATAAATAAAAAGAACACATCATATGTAATGATTTAGTTGTATTAGAGGATGCATGAATGATTATAAACTAATGACTTAATCCATAGATTTGAACATGTATAATTCTCATAGAATGTACAAGCCCTAATAAACTCCACAATGAAAGAGCATCGTATTAATGATAAAATTACTTATTTATACATGTGTGATCTAGGTACAAGATAGTTGTGTCTCAGTAACTTATTAACCGTAAAAACAGAATGTAAAACTAATTACATATTATACAATAAAAATCATGAAGGATTAGTTAACATTCCCCCCTTAATCCGAAGGGACATCTGACATGCCAAGAACATTCTAAACTTTTCAAACTTTTCACATCCTAGTGGCTTTGTAAATATGCTTGTGATCGACTCTGAAGTAGGACAATGTGTCAAATGAATAAGTTTGGCCTCTACATAATATTGAATAAAGTGATATTTGGTGTTAATATGCTTGCTTTGATCATGAAAATTGAGATTCTTGACCAACTGAATTACAGAAGAGTTGACGACGAGTAGTGAAGTTGAAGCCTTTTGTTTCTCTTACAAGTCTTCAAGTATTTTGCAAAGCCAATTGATCTCTTTTGTAGCTTTAGTTGCTGCAACATATTCGGTTTCGGTAGTAGAATCAACATGAACAAATTGTTTGCATGATCTCCAACTAATGGTTGCTAATCTAAGACTGTTCAAATAACCAGAAGTAGAGACTCCATTCTCCTTGTCTCCATCAAAATCATAATTTGAATAGCTCGTGAGGTGGAAATATGCAAATTTTGAATATTTGATGCCATATGTTCGAGTGCCTTTCAAATACTTGAGCACTCGCTTTGTTGTATTCCAATAACCTTCACATGGCTTATGCATGAACATGGAAAGTATCCCTAAGACAAAATCTATGTCAGGTCGAGTAGTAGTTAGAAAATTCAAACTTCTAACAAGTTTCCTGTACTTTGTTGGATCTTCAAACATACTTCCTTCAGCGGAATTAAGCTTCAAATTCTGCTCCATAGGAGTAGCGACAAGATTACAATCCTACATCTCAAATTTTTCCAATAGCTGTCCAATATACTTTTTTATGAGAAATAAAAATATATTTAGGTTTTTTATCAACTTCAATCCTAAATAATAATGTAATAAACCCAAATCTGTGATGTCAAAAACTTTCAATAATTCTCTTTTAATGGACACTATCTATGTCAGGTCGAGTAGTAGTTAGAAAATTCAAACTTCTAACAAGTTTCCTGTACTTTGTTGGATCTTCAAACATACTTCCTTCAGCGGAATTAAGCTTCAAATTCTGCTCCATAGGAGTAGCGACAAGATTACAATCCTACATCTCAAATTTTTCCAATAGCTGTCCAATATACTTTTTTATGAGAAATAAAAATATATTTAGGTTTTTTATCAACTTCAATCCTAAATAATAATGTAATAAACCCAAATCTGTGATGTCAAAAACTTTCAATAATTCTCTTTTAATGGACACTATATAGTCATCATTGTTTCTTGTGATCATCAAATCATCTACATACACAACCAAATATACAACTAACTTTCCAACTTTCTTAACAAAAAGAGTTGAATCATCTAGATCAAATAACTTACAATTCAACTTGAGAAGGTGTTCTGTTAACTTTTCATACCATGCATGAGATGTTTCTTTCAGTCTATACAAAGGTGTAACCAATTTTCATACCTTTTTCTCTTTTCTTTTAACAACAAAACCTTCAGGGTGAAACATATAAACATCCTTCTTCAAATCACCATTCAAAAAAGTACTTTTAACATTCATATGGTGTATCTTCCAGCTATTTTGAGTTGTAAGAGAAAACAAAGTTCTAATTGTGCCCCATTTTGCTATAGGAGCAAATGTCTCTGTGTAGTCAATGCCTTCCTTCTGAGCATAGCCTCTTTCTACAAGTCTTTCCTTGTAATTATCAAGAGAACCATCTCCTTTGTATTTGATTTTATACACCCATTTGGAACCAATGGGTTTGACACCAATAGGAGGATCCACTAACCTCCAAGTTCCATTCTTAATAATTGCATCATATTCCTTTTGCATTGCGTCATTCCATTCATCACAATTAGCAGCTTCTTCAAAACAATTAGGTTCGCTAATTTAATGATGATTGAATTCACAGTCATGAGAAACATTAACCTAAATCACCTTTAGAAGACATTCTTGTTTCAAAATCATCATACTTGTTTGGAAATTTTCGAGCACATGTAGATATTCCTAAAGGTTACTGAAGTGGTTTTGATGGTTGCTCATCTTAAAAAATAGGCTCAAGAACGCACTCTTCAAGAGAAATTTCTGGTCTTGTAGAAACATTACTATCATCCAAATTTTCTTTAGCAATAACATTATGGTGAGTCAAATAGGGAAGAACCAGAGACTAATATAGAATGGGAACCCCCCTTCAGTGTGTGGAACATCATTATCAGATTCAAAATATAACTTCTTAGATGCAAATTTCTCTAAATAAGCTAGTTTCCTATCAACAGTGGAATTACTTTTATATGATTCAAGGAAAATAACATCTCTAGAAAGAATGAACTTCTTTTTCTCCTAATCATACGACCTATAAGCTTTGGAAGTAGCAGAATATCCCTAGAAAATACATTTGCGACTTCTAACACCCAACTTGTTGCATTGATGTTTAGGGAATTAATGCATAGCATAGAGAAGCAAAGAATGTAGAATGTTGAACAACATGAAGACGATTATCCCACATTTCATAATGAGATTTATTATTGATGACAGAAGAAGGACAACGATTATGAATATAAGTTGCACAAAACACTTCTTCTCCCTAAAACATCAACTTAACATTCTTAAAGAACATCATAGATTTAACCATATTAAGGAAAACTATATTCATACGTTCTGCGACACTATTCTGTTGTGGATTATAAGGTATGGTAGTCTAATTTTTTATTCCATTGTCCTTCAAATATTATTCAAAAACATGATAAGTGTACTCACCGCCATTATCAGTTCTGAGAATGCCTATATTCTGTCAAGTTTCATTTTTAATCATCAAATGAAAATTTTTAAAAACTTCAAACACTTATGACTTATTCTTCAAAAAATACACCCAACACATTCTTGCGTAATCATCAATAAATGTAAGCACATATTGACTTCCATTTGTAGTTGTAACAAGCATAGGTCCACAAAAGTCTGAATGAATGAGACCTAATTTTCACGAAGATATGAAAGAAGAACTATGAAAAGGTTTTTTACAATGCTTCCCTAGAATACAAGCATCAAAAGGTGTTTTTGGGAAAATTAGTGTCTTGTCGAACAACTAAACCTCTAGGTTTGGCAGCTATCCTAGAAACAACAGTTTAAAGCAATTCAACGATTTTTCCTATGTGTAACAAATAATAGAAAGATAGTGGAACCAACCTGGAACTTCTGCTTAATCCCTTGCTTGATCTCTCTCTCCTTTGGCAGATCCTGCAACTCCTCCCTGTACTTAACATGCTTGGAGAGTACTTGCACAAGTACAACAACAAAGAACCATCAAAGAATCGTGATCTATTACAACATAAACATTATAGAATCAGATATATAATGAACAAAATGATAGCATTCACAATTGCACAATCATATGGGAGAAAACTTGAAGAGATTTATTAATAGAAAGGAGAATTACAAACCATTTGTCTGATCCAGTGCCATCCTCCTAGCTTCAATCCTTCTTCACCTCATGAAATAGCAAGATCACACCAACAAGAATACAATGCTCTCTCCTCAATTACAAACTACCAACACTTATTTGCAATTCACAACATTCCAACCTCTTAATCTCTTGGATGGAAGATCCTTTTATAGATGTTTGCAAGGGTGTGAGTCATCCATGGGGATTGCTTAATGTCATTCCACTTGTTACAATTGGTTCCATAAGAAAGGGGAATTGGAGATGGTTTCCTAATTCCTTTGGTCATCCTTGGGTGAATCCAAAGAGGCAAGTGGCATAGGAGAAGTTTCTAGAAGATTCCATGAGCAACCAACTAACAAATTGTCTCAGAAATTGGTCCATCCTCACCCATCGCACCCTATAGAAGCCCTAAAAAGTATACATCTCACGTTGATAGTGTACTAGTCAGTATGCATTGCAGTTTATTAGTGGAGCAGTCATTATGGTCCAATTTAGGCTCCTTTTGGATGATTTTTGAAGTGGAGCTTTTGGGGAATGATGCACTCAGAAGACTAAGTTCCTTTAGGGTATGAAATAATTCTTTTAGGGGTTGATGAGCCCTAGTTCATCGACATATAATTTTGGGGTTGATGTGCCCAAATATGTCTATAACAATTGCCCCCTAAAGCATGAGGTCATAAATATTCATGTCAGGTGAAATGTTATATCATGAGGATTCGAAGTTTCGAACTGGAAGGTGACCTGCATAAGTTACAATGAAATACATCATCATAACATGTTTTTCATGATCTAGCTGAGGGAGGCATTCCCATGCTCAGCTTTATAAATTCCATTTCATGTACATAGATCAGATGGTCGTCTGTAGATATGGACTGGTGATTCTACATATATAGAGTCATTATCCATGATTAGGATGACCATCTGTGTAGAGCCTCTGTACATTTGACGTTTTAATATCCTTGAATATATCGCAAACTAGATGATGAAACTAGATTCGGGGTCTTCAAACTCGTTCAATCTTGACTTGATGTACAAGTCAAACCATGTGAAGAGATGTTCTAAAGTCGAACAAGGAAAGAAATCGCCTGATTACCAGCCAATGATGTGAGTCGTTAACAGACATGAGAGGAATCACCAATAATGATAATGATCCTCAAGGTACTACAGTACAATTCGCGTGGTGTGAATACATGATCCGATGTCGAACACCACGTAAAATCTTTCTGTCAAAGGCCATTGATGTCAACCTGTCGCCGAAAGTGAGAAACTTGCCATTGATGCATGCAAGCTTCAAAGCACTGAGAGGGTTGTTTCTAAGTCAACTTCTTGGATAATGAGCTGATTTCAACAAGAAGTGACTCGTCATAAAAGGGCCTTGATGTATCCCACATCTACGACACGAAACGAAGCAAATGATTTCTCGAGGTGAAAATGAACTGACGACACAAGGTTTAGAAATGGTGGTCATGAAAAAATGAAGGTTGGAGGTATTGTAGTGTATGAGACATTAACTGGATGACTTCTCTTGAACATGTCGACGACACTGAGATGAATTGGTAGCGTTAACCCCAAAAGATGGATGGTATGAAGACTAATGGTATGATGATCAGTGAACAGAATAACCCAACCCAACTCAATCATGGAGATGAAGTGAAAGTGTCATGTTCAAGAGCGATTTGCTACCATAAATTCTTCAAGTTTTTCCCCTTTTCCCCTAGTCATTGCCGACCAGTACCTCTTTATTTTTGTCAAGCTTAAGGAGGATAACATATGCTTGTTCTATAATTCACCCTTCAGGCAAACCTTTCACTATTTAATATTTTAACGAATCTAGCGACAATGAAACTTGGTCTCGTCTAGATGGACAAGTTTGTCGCTATTATTTTAACAAATTTAATGACAAGGATAACTCGGTCCTTTTCATGTTTAGAGAGTTTGAAAAGGGACGAAAAGAAAACTCCAAAAGTTCTTTTTCGTAAAGTAATCCCTCAGGTCCAAAAAAGGATAAGATAATACAAGAGAGATGACATTTCCAATGCTTTAACGAGATGGAAAGGACAAGCGATCGACAATATTTTCTTATTTAGAGAATCTGAAAAGAGTTTAAAGAGGAATCTATTTTGAGGAATGAGTGGTGTCTAGGGTAGAAACTAGTTCCAGTGATATTGGAACTTCTCAAAACATATTGATTGATGTGAAGAGGTTGGCTAATAACACCACTCATTGCAGCTATTCCTCAAAAAGGGTAGAACAACCAATTGAAAGCGTATGATCGGCCAAAGGGATGGTGACAATGGGATGAAAACAACCAAGGCTTATCTAATGAAAAGGCTGATAGAATGGCAATCTCAAGGTTTAAAAATTGAAAATGGGTTCATTTTTAGACAAGCTTGAACCATGGGGAACTATGCTTGGATTCGGTTTCATGTTTACACAAGATTGAAATGAACAAACTATGCTTGGCTTTAGTTTACATGCCCCCAACATGATGAAAAGGAGAGTCTCTTGTAACCAGATGGAAGTCGCTGCGGTGAAGTAGGATGGTTATCCAACACTTTCTTGGCTTCATCCAAATAGGGACAAAGGTAAATGGGGTGATTCCCTTTACATGAACTACATGGAAACTTAAATTTTCCTTCCTTTCCATGAACTTTACTATCACTAGTTGATGGTGTGTCACCAACATGATCTCCATAGGTTGATGACATGGAATGATGTGAACGTGAAGACATTTTCTAAGATTTGAGGAATATCAAGACATTTCAAAGAAGATGGTCTCCCGCACAATTTTGCATGGATATTTGAGTTTTGTTCGGGCTTAATGGATGGATTTCATTAGATGTTGCATTCAGAACAAGTTTCTTGGTTGCACCCTTGCTGATTTGGCTTCTTCTTCTTCTTTTTTCTCCCTTTCTTTTTTCTTCTTAGCACTGGTTACTATACCGTAACTTTTCACAGCAAAGAGGAAGAGAGGGAGGAGAAACAAACGGGAAGAAGGACAGGGTCAACTTTAGGATCAACTGGAGGTTGATTTTTTTCAGTTGGAGGTGTACTCGATTGCGGAGAAATCATGACATTTTGAACCAAGGAGGTTGAAAACAACCATACTGGCAAGCCAATGGTAAATCCCAGAAGGGACAATGTAGCCATATAAGGAGCACCAATATTTATGAAAGAATGAAAATTACTAGGATTCCCATCAAAAGGGATTCCTTAATCAGTGGAATCCAGATTTGTCACCATATGTTTCAACCTAAGATCAACTAAGGGATAGGGATGTTATTTGTAGTCAATTAATTTTAACGACACTTTGGATGCAACTTTGCTTTTTCAATTTTAAAGAGTCGAGAAAAAGCTAAAGATGACTCTAGTCACCTTCAATTTTCAATGAGCCTAAAAGGACAAGTGCTCAGATGGACCTTTTCTTTTAAGGAGTCGAAAAGGAACGGAAGTGACTTCTCTGGAAAATATAGACAAAAAGGTTTACCAGATCAATCGTAAAACTGCAATATACACTTTGGTGATAAATTAAAGAGAAATTAACAAGGACTTTATGTACGACAGTGAATCTTCCCGAATGCTGTGTTCAGTGCATTACGATTGATAAGGTGGCAGACTCAGTTTCCTATGGGTAAAGGATTCAAGCCTGGTGGGGTCTTCCAATATATATGCAACGGTACAAGGAGCACAAGTCCGTGCTAGCACTTGTCGTATCAAAGAGGAGGAATCACCCTACCTCCAATGAAAACGATAGCTAATAGGTTTAATGACGTCGGAACACGTCTCTAGCCTAGACCTCTAAATGTGTTGCCTTAAATTTCAAAGTGTTGTTAAGTTAATTGAGGTTCATTTTAAGTTGATCTTGCTTAAAATTTTCCTTTGAAGGTTCACCACATAATGTATGTTCACAATTCCTAAAAAGCAACTATCATGATAAACAAACTTTTGATTTAGTTTGAATGATGAAAACCTTAACTACTAAAGGATAGAGCAATAAGATCTTTGACAAAGAGCAAAGAGCACATCTAATTCAATTTCCCTAGCTATTCCTATAAAGCGTTCAAAAAATTTAATATGAATAATGCAAAATGCATGTATTTATTTTCATTTTTCCTTAATGTGAAGGATACAGAAAGGAAAATTAATGCACAAATGATAAAAAATCTCTTTTCATAAAAGTGACAATTTACGACAATTTCTCTTAAACGAAAAGGAAGACTTTACAACACTTTCAATTTTAAAGAGATGAAGAAATACGACACTTTAAATGAAAAGACAAATCATATGCACATATAAATCAATTGATATTTTATGAATGAAGACTTTACGACAATTCAGAATTCAAAAGAGGAACGACTTTACGACACTTCTTTCGACAAAGATCAATCGCCAAGAAAAACAATTTTCAACTAAATATTGCAAATGATAAAGTAATACATAAGAAACATTTAACAATATTAGTCTAAGTGGGGCTGAATTAAGTGATGCAAGTAAGCTTCAGTGAAGGGACATTGTTCATATGCAGCAAAACAACCAAACAAAACTGAAAACAGGTCAAAACCCCTCAATTTCTAGATGGAAAAGGAGTTCAGTCAATCATCACACCTAGGCTTCACAAAAATTGAGATGCATTGCACTTTCTACACTCAAGAGGTGGGATGCATACTGGAACATAGTGGAAGACAATGCGATGGTCTAGGGAGTGCAATTGAAAAGGTTTTTGGCTCAAATATGGAGCAGTTTTCAATGAAATCAAGCTTGGTTTTGATGAACAATAATGAGAAAAGTATGATGGAATGTCTTGAGAGGTTACTGAGCTACCAAAAGGGCATCTAGATGTGCTTGCAAGTCAAATGTTTGACTCATAAACTAAACCAGAGATTGACTGAAGCAACATTCATCTACTATGCAATTGCAAAGCAAGAGTAGTTAGAAAGCTACCTGGCTGGCTTTAGACTCTGTCTATAGTTTATCAAATTGAACATAAAACAAACAATAACAACAAACAAACGTCTGTTCATTCCCCAACGGAGTCGCCAATTTGTTTATGGTAAAATTAGTGTCTTGTCGAATGACTAACCCTCTAGGTTTGGCAGCTACCTAGAAACAATAGTTTAAAGCAATTCAATGATTTTTCCTATGTGTAACAGATAAGAGAAAGATATTGGAACCAACCTGGAACTTTCGCTTAATGCCTTGCTTGATCTCTCTCTCCTTTGGTAAATCCTGTAACTCCTCCTCGTACATAACATGCTTGGAGAATACCTACATAAGTACAACAACAAAGAACCGTCAAAGCATCATGATCTATTACAACATAAACATTATAGAATCGAATATATAATGAACAAAATGATAGCATTCACAATTGCACAATCATATGGGAGAAAACTTAAAGAGCTTTATTAATAGAAAGGAGAATTACAAACCATTTTTCTAATCCAGCGCCATCCTCCTAGCTTCAATTCTTCTTCAACTCAAGAAATAACAAGATCACACTAACAAGAATACAATGCTCTCTCCTCAATTACAAACTATCAACACTTACTTGCAATTCACAACATTCCATCCTCTTGGTCTCTTGTATGGGAGATCCTTTTATAGATATTTGCAAGGGTGTGAGTCATCCATGGGGATTTCTTAGTGTCATTCCACTTGTTACAATTGGTTCCACAAGAAAGGGGAATTGGAGATGGTTTCCTAATTCCTTTGGTCATCCTTACTTGAATTCAGAGAGGCATGTGGCACAAGAGAAGTTTCTAGAAGATTCCATGAGCAACCAACTAACAAACTGTCCTGGAAATTGGTCCATCCTCACCCATCACACCCAATAGAAGGCCTAAATAATATGCATTGCACCTTGATAGTATACCAGTCAGTATGCATCACAGTTTATCAGTGGAACAGTCAGTATGGTCAAATTTAGGCTCTTTTTGGATGATTTCTGAAGTGGAGCTTTTGGGGAATGATGCACTGAGATGACTAAGTTCCTTTAGGGTATGAAGCAACTCTTTTAGGGGTTGATGAGCCCTAGTTCATCGACATATAAGTTTGGAGTTGATGTGCCAAAATATGTTTATAACACAAGGTGTAATATATCTTGGAATTGTAGGAAGACTTTTAATACCTTGCTTTTTTATAATTCTGATGCTACCATAATTGATGTGACCAAATTGAGCATGCCACAACAAGCTAGGAGACAAAATGTAACTTTGTAGCACCAAAAAGGTAGAACTTTCACAAGAATTAGTAGATGAAGTACCATTTAAATTTAAAAGCGTACCTTCTTCCACACTGGTCATAATAATCACATGATAAGATGCTCTTATTATCTCGATCATGCCATCAAATATATGAATAGAATTCCCCTGCTATCAGATATGGATAAGAGACATCAAATTTCGCTGGAACTGTGGAATATAAAGTACATCTTGTAGAACACAATCTACAAAATTCGGTATCTTCAAACTAATAGAACCAATTCCAGATAGTTTAATTTGAGACTTGTCAGTAAAGTAAATAATACCATAAATATCGTCACTGAATGTTTAAAAAAAAACTCGCCTAAATGTCATATGACATGTGGCTCCTGAATCCAAAATCCAACTATCTTGCCATGAAGAAAATGAAGTTTTCAAAACATCATTAATATTAAAATTACAGTGAGCAACAATGTAATGTGCAGACTTTGATGATTTTCCCTTATCTAGTGGTGGATGATCCCTTTTCATTTAATTGTTCTCTCCTTTCACTGACTTTCTCCCAAGGGATTTTATAGTTAGTAGAAGTATGACTAATTTTACCACATCTAAAACATTTGATAACTAGTCTATCATTAAAATTCCTTTGTTGTTTGTCTCCGTGATTATTCCCCTCCGCCTCTATAATTTATGCTACCATGACCTCTACTACTTTTATCACCTCTAGAAGTTTAATCATGAGACTTATAATCCTTTTATGCAAGGCACAAAGTTTCTACATTAGAGTTAGGTGGAGCCTCTTTCTTCCCAAATGCCTTTTCTCTCTCAACTATTTTTCTTACTATTTTATCAAATGTAATGTCTTTTAACTGCCCACTAGCTTGGAGAGATTGCAAATAGTTTGAATAGATAGGGTGAAGGACTTTTATAAAAGCTGTAATTTGTAAATATACTTTAATTCAAGTGGCTTCTATATCATGAAAAATGGATTTTATTTTAGAGGCACTCTTCAAAGGATCATTATCCTTCATCTCCAAATTAAAAAAATTTAACAATAGCTGAATAATTTGGAGTTCTGAGTGTGAATCATACAATTATTTCAACTTCTTTAATGCTTCGAATGGAGTACCACAAGAAACAATATATTGGCTTACCTCTTCTGACACTGATACAATTATTAAAGCAAATGCTTTGTTGTCTTTTTTAATCCAAAAGTGCACATTGCTTCTCATCATCAGGTGGTTCCAGCGCAATTTCTTTTCTGTCATTATCCTTCTTTCCTTGACAAACTTCCCACAAATCGTTAAAAACAAGGGCACATTTAAGCTTTCTAAACCACTCTTGATAATTTTCCTTTCCATTAAGAACGACTCAAACTATGGAAACTATTGAAGTCATAATTGTTATGTAGCTAAATAATCTCCAAATCCTTTCAAATTAAAAATATATGCAATACTTTTGAAAAGATATTTTTTTTTTCTCCTTTTGTTTCAAACAAAGTTGGCTTTGTGGTTTAATGGTAAGTTTCAAAAATAGCTTAGCAAAGAGCTAGGTTCAAATCTTATTAGCCTCCAAATATTTTATTTTACCAATGGCCTCTAAAAAAATATGTATTTCAAATCACCAAAAAATTGATCACTCTTCATTTAATTCAAACCACCAAAAAGTATCACCAGAAAATTGACCACTTTTTAATTAAAAATTATCACCATAAAATTGACCACTCTTCAATTAAAATTTAATTCAAACCACCAAAAAATATATATCCTTCATTTTATGTATCCTTCACAAATTTATTTCGATTTAATTAAACTCTTGTTTATTGCAGTAGAGTAAATGCAAATACTATCCTTCAGACATTTTACTGTAAATAAACTCTTTTTTATTGCAGTAAATGCAAATACTATTCTTCAGAAATTTTACTTACTGTGATTAAACTCTTTTTTTACTACAATAAATGCAAATACTATCTTTTAGAAATTTCACTGTAAGTAGACTCCTGTTTGATGCAGTAAATGAAAACAAAGCCTCCCTAAATTAAAACAACAAGTGGCCCTTGGATGCATGGAACTTAGACAATTAGTAAAGAATCCAATAATTGTTGGTATTCATCTTAGTATTGGAATTTTTTATTGAGAACAACAAGCACTCAAAACTCCAACATGTATTTTAACTTCCAAGGATATGCTAAAAAAATTATGCCACTGAATTTCTCCAATCGCCTTTCATTATGACTAAAAGATATAAAACTTACAAAGAGTCAATATTTTGGGCATCCCACTGCATCTTCACAGTCTTCACACTTCGCTTCTCCTTTACGCCATAGAATTCAAATACATGGAGTTTAGAAACAACTCAGTCGAGGCTCTGATACCACTGTACAAGCCCAAATAAATTCCATAATCAAAGAGAACAATGAAGGAGCATCATATTAATGATAAAATTACTTATATATGCATGCGAAATCTAAGTACGAGACAATTGTGTCTCGATAACTTATTAACTGTAAAAACCGAATGTAAAACTAATTACATATTATACTGTAATAATCACTAGGATTAGTTAACATAGAATGTATTAATTCCAATTATACTAGGTGATATTAGTAAGGTTTTTCTCAATATGTTTCTTTGCCATATATCATGGAAGAAAAACCATGGTTCATCAATTTCAAATTTGCTTCATCGTTCCTCTTAACAATCCTAGTTTTTGTGAGATTATTGAATTGGACATCCATTTCTAGGATAAGGGTTTGTTAGAAGAAATTGAAAATTCCCTTCTCAAATTCTTAAAAATATCATAAGATAGAGGATAAAGAATATATCACTCCATAAAAATAATTTATATCTTAACATAAGGTATATTTTACAAGGCCATTATAAAGTGCAAAAATTGTTAGTGAAGTGAGAAATTGGATTATGAGATCACAAATTTTAGGTGTAGATTTTGTGTAGAGACATGGGATTTAAAAAAACCTTTATAAAAATATATATGTTCTCTAGCCAAAAAAGAAAAATTAAAAAACCATTTATATTATAAAATTTGGTGAAAATTTGCGAGAAAAAAGAATGCATTCAAAAACATAGGTAAAGTAAAACAACCTATGATACTTTTAAGGGCATGTTATTAAAATGAAAACATAAATGAGTAAAGAGTATTAATATATATACAATTATAATGGAGTGAAGAAGATACATGAATTAGATGATTCAAACCACAAAACCCATGTACATAAACTAAATAACATAACATAATTAAATATTATTTAGGTTCTACTTATCTCAAATACATTTTTATGAAACGTTGAGAAGTATAACGAGTTTCTTGTGCTTTTATTCTTTAAAAAAAATTCACCTACCAATATATCAAAAGAACTTAAAAGAAAATTGCAAATATTTCAAATATATATATAAAAGATAAGTATATATAGATTGCAGCTTCTACGTGTGTTTAACAACCCAACCTCCCTATTATGCTTTTTAGAGATACTTGGATGTAACAATCCAACCTACAAACCTTAATACACTTTTGATAGCAGGATGGTGCGTAGTACCTTTGTAGAATGATATATGCCTTTATGTTTACATGGACTGATATTTGTATGATCATGTATAATGATGTTAATAATATTTACCATCTAGCCTCACATTTACATTTAGAACTATGCAAAAATCTTAATAATATATTGTTGAAAATGTATACTAATCCCAACAATTTTGTAAGTTAGAAATACTTTCTGAGAAAGTGTATTTAATTCCCCTAACCTACCCCTCTCCCCTCCTCCACATAGTGATGTCAATGTATGTATAGAACATAGAAACATGGTCAAAATGGTTTCACCTTTGATCCCGATATTTTTAACTTCTAAGTCTGACCATGGGATATTGAGGAATATATGTGATAATGAATTAATGAACTTAAAAATGTCATCAAGTATAATGTGGTACATGGAGAAAATAAAAGGGATTTTTAATATTCATCTGCATGTAATAAAGAAAGGAGGACATGAAAAAGAAAGAACACTTGATGCCATGCACAAATGAACACATGATCAATAAAGACATGCAAATAAAATTAGTTCACAAATGATAAAAAGAAAAGACAATTGTTGTTCGATTAAAAGAAAAGACAACATTTCTCACCCGTACATGTTCAAATAATAATAACAATGTACTTTTTAGGCATTCATGATCATAGAAAATTGGAGAGCTTTCTCCTTGATTTATAAATGTTGGAAATACCATGCGGGTAAACCGGGGAAGTAATTTCCATAAAGAGTTAACGTGATACGAGCGAAATGAGACTCAGGAATTTATTATATAATTATGTTAAATATAATTATACCTGGTTAAAATATTTTAATAATTTATTCAAAAATTTTATAGATATAATTATAAACTAATGTTATATATTATATATATGGGGTTACTACCATAAATTATGATATAAATTTTAATTAGTATACAATATCAAATAGCAGATGATATTAAAAAAAAAAGTTTTATATGAATAATGAGTAATTTCCTAAAACAAATTATGTTAGTGATTATACAAAACCATTAAATAAAGTTGTCAATAAAATGAAAAATATCATAGATGTGATGTAAATGAAACATAATTTTGTACGCTTATGTTCTTCAAAAGTGACATTACAACATCTAATTTATTGAATTTGAATTCAGACACTATAATCTAATTTTTAAGAAAGACTTCATATTAAACAAATAATATTCTTTGGCCTGTGAAAAACCATGGAAGGCATGAAGTCTTTCAACTATAGATATTATTTGATGTAAGCATAACATAAGGTATTTCAAATAAAAATATTTAATGTAACATGAAGTCATGTCAACCACCAAGAAAAACCAAATATAGAAGTATCTATAGCTACATGATCATTGCATGTGGCATGGAAAAGTGTGTTCAAAATATGCGACCAATAAACCCTCTCAATCATTCATTCTTGGCCGTAATAAAGTAACCCTTTTAACCCCTCATTCCTCAAAGAAATATCTTGAAAGTGCACTCCAACAGAATGAGCACTAATTTGGAAGGAAACACATAAGAGAAATATTATATATGATTGGAAAATTGGATTAAACAACATATATTTGAAACCCCCTAATTCCCGAAAGAAATATCTTGAAAGTGCACTCCAACAAAATGAGCACTAATTTGGAAGAAACACATAAGAGAAATATCATATATGATTGGAAAATTGGATTAAACAACATATATTTGAAATTAAATTAAGAAACATGCACTGGAGTACTCATCCCCTATGATGAGATGTTTATTTTCACTATCTTCTCAACTATTTTTACCCATATTCTTCCTATCCAAAGATGTGGCTCTCCATTAACCAAATGCTATATGCATTTGACCACTTTGGCTATTTTTAAATGGAAAATTATTTGTCTTGGGCTCCTTGATAAGGACTGTTGTGATGACAAATTAAAATGTAATAAATATAAGTTAGAGGTGGAATCACTCGTATCTAGCTAGAGAGGTGGTCCATGCAAGACTTATACTATTATTTACTTACTTACATAACAACATATGGAATAAAGGCTCATAATTTTTTTTCCCTTTAGCATCATAGTCAAGATAGATAATAAGTGAGGGTATATCTATATAGCTTTTGAATAAGAGTGATAATAAATGTTTATGACGAGTTCATTTTAATGGAAAGAATAGAGAAAGATACAACCTATCCATACTTAAGTAAACAAACTGAGTTTATATATTCCTCGAGTCAATAATGCTTATCCTTCATACTCCATGTATTACCAAAGGCATCAAAAATGTCTTCTCAACTTCCATTTCATATATAAAGAGACTTGGTAAACACTAACTAGAGGACCATGACCAGCTGCTAAAGTGATTCATTATCTAGATAATGAATGAAGCAAAGTGATAAGTGAATTTATCCTTGATTTATTTTTCCTCATTAACCACATGATATGCCCTCCCTAGGCTAGGTGTAAGAGTGTGTGCACATGTTGGGTATGGTTGAATGGGGGTACTATTTCACCTTATTCTAATGCTATAGTGGGTAATGCTACCTAATGGATGTAAGTGTAATGGTGATTAGTCCCAACGTAATTATATTTTTATCACTAGCATATGATAATTGTATTTATGTCATCAAATCTACATAGCAAGTTCAATGACAATGGCACATATTGTATATATAACTTTTCCAAATATATATTCTAGTTTACATGTATGATAGTAGTTCACCTTGATACTATAATTGCTATTTTCCCTAGTTGTAAACTAATAATGGCTATAGAATCCTATTATATTTCTATTTCCTTCAATATAAGAGATAACAAGGTAAATTCTATCCCATCAAATACATTCATTGCAAAGCTAGAAGCCATGGAGATTTATCTATTTATTCTATACAAAAACCTATTTAAAACATCCTTTCCCTAATAGGGATTTAGGGGAATCCCAATATTGGTCATGAATGTGACCATCCTTCATAAGAGTTCCCTCTCAAAGTGCATATTGCTCAAAATTAATCTTATTGTCTCCTGCAAAGCCCCATCTTAAGTGAGCACCTTCTTGTATAATTTTATCTCACACTAGGCTTGATTCCACCTCTAGCACAATAGAAATTTTTTATAACAAGTAATAGGTATTTTGTAATGATACTCTATGGATATCTTTCCTTTTAGCCTTAAAATTAATTATATATATATATATATTTATTTATTTTCATGATGTTGGAATGTGAAGCACAACATCATATATTTCTTTTAAATTACTATCCTAACTTATTTCATTAGGTGCATCAATGGAATGGAGTTTACACCACCCTAAATTATTTTTGGAAGGAACGTTTCTAATTCATTCTATATAGAATATAACAATGCCTATATAATTTACTTGACCAAATTTTTAATATCAACTAAGAATTATGATAAGATTTAATAACATTTATTTAATTGAGCATTTAGGTTGTATACAATCTTAGTATTGAACCTAAATTTTTCTCTTAAATAAAGGTATGAATTGAATCTTGGTTATAATTTAGATACGATTAATGTTATGAAAAAACATTAATTTTCTAACCAAACATTATTTTTATGATAGGTAGCGTAAAAATACTAATTTTCTTTGATTCAAATCTTGTTTAGGTTTATAGAAATAAATAGATGAAGATGTAAAAGGGAAATATTTATTATTACACATTTGATAAATGATCAAATTACACAATGTATGTTGTGGACAAAGTTGTAATTTATGATATTGTTAGAATGTCATTGATGTTAATGGTTTTATCATTTGATGATAGCGTTTATTGATCATTGACTTAGGTTATTGATGTCAAAGGTGATTTTAGGAAGATTCTTACCGGGTCATTAATGGTAGAAGTGTTACCATGTTGCCATGTTCATGCTCATTTTTTTTTGTAATTTTAAAGGTGTTGCATCTGCATTGATGTCAAAGGAAGTGTTAGGAAATGAAAATATTAGGTGGTTGAAGGTAGATTGATTGATGGTCAAGTAGGTGTTTATGGAGGAACATCTTAAGATAAATTTTTGGAAGAAGAGATCAACCTAGATCAGATTGAAAAATACTCTAATGAATAGGACATAAAGAGATATTTCCAGTGGTATGTTGAAGTCTGCAAAAGACCTTTAGGATCAAATTTCATTGAAGATAAAAGTTTTAAGCTCAAATGGTCAAGGATCAGGCTAAATTTGGTTAGAACTAGAACTCTCCAAAATGGTGGAATGTTTGGAATATTTCCATATATAGCAGTGTGGGTTTCGAGTTGGAAAAGTTATAACCTTAAGGTTTCAGGTTGGTGTGGGTCTCAAGTTGTCCTTGCCGTTAGTCGAGACTAGTCGGTAATCAGGAGCAAGCGCATAAGCATAATTCAACCCTTCTGATCCCAACTTGTGTGAGGCCAAAAGAAATGAGATAGATGGTGTTTAGAAATTCACTAGAAAGGGCATGAGGTGGCACCACCCGGAGGGAGCTTGGTTGCAATGATGTCAACAAGCATGTGGCAATACCAGACCGATGAAATGTGGTAGGTGCTTTCAGATTTTTTAGGAGGTCGTGTGGGAGAGATTTGGGTGACACATAGAACCACCCAAAAGCTTCCTTACAGAAATTATGATGTTAGCATGATGGTATGTTAGTTTGATGCACTTTCAAATTTGGTAGATTGCACTATTTGGTGGAGTAGTGGCCAAAGTTGGCAGAGAAGACAAGGTTTAAACGATGAATTGGTTTGTGGGTGGATTGTGTACCACACATACCCATCTGTCAATCATATGGGATGTGGGGACCCATTCCCTATTGTGGGTTAAACAGTGGGGGTTGGGGGGGTGGGGTCCATAACGAGTTGCTTTCGTTAGACCACCCATCATTGAATTCGAAAACACCATTGGGGGGGGTGGGGGGTGGGGGGGGAGAGTCTGCAAAACCATAATTGGGTTCACGCAAAACCATAGGTAGTTTTGTTTGAAACAATTATATTTAACGGAGTATGCACTGTATTTGGTGGTTTTGACATAGTTAGTAGATAGTTTAGCCATAATTAAAGTGGCATTTAGCAATTTGGGGGAAACTATTGTATTTAGCAGTAAACTAAAGTTGGAACTACTGTTAAAGTCCCTGCTAAATCCTATAATGTGCCAAAGTTTTAGTAAACAAAAGATTAACTAAGGGAATCACTCCAGAACAACATTTAGAGACTCAATTTGAGTTGCACACATACATATGACTAACATGAACAATTTGAACATCAAGACAACATTAATTATCTTGAAGAAATCATGACAAGAGCCTAACTTAGCTAAAGTTCCAAATGGAAAAATAATAAGTTTAACTCACTTTTTTCATATCAGTACAGGAGATCAAAGAGTGAAGACTATCATATGACATCAAGAAGACAACATAAATTGAAAATAAAGATGTTAATGAGATCAAAGCCTCTGTTACGTAAAAACTATGAGTTGAAGTTAACTAAAAGATAAATCCTAAAATTATCAACTCAAATTATTTATAAGAAAAAATGAACAACTGAGTTGGTTGTTGTTGGTGCAACAATATGTATATTGTGGTATGCATAAAAGGGTGAATCAAAGATGTATTAGGGATTTGTGAATGCATGAAATTTGGTATCAAAAAGGTGTGTAAAAATGTAGAGAATGCATTGGTGATATTAGCGATATTGGTGATGATGGTGTTTTTTTGGTGTATGTATCAGAGGTTAGAATTCAATCAAGAAAATTTACTAAAGGTGTATTTTATGGTGGTAGAGGTATTTAAATAGGTGATTGGGGTGTGTTAAAGAGACATGGAATATTATGTTTGTAGAAGTAAAGTATTTTTTATCTGAGTTTGAAAATACCATGAAAGATGGATCAACATGGCCAATAGTTTGTAACTTACATGACATGGTTGTAGCTCCTTCGAATAGTGGCTAATAAATAATCAATGGTGGGAGCTCCTTTTAGTGGTAGTTAATAAATCGGGGGTAGTATCTCCTTTCAGAGAGAGTTTATAAATCAAGGATAGTGGCTCTTTCAGTGGTAGTTGATAAACGGAGGAGTGGTAGCTCCTTCAGGTGGCAATATGAGAAATATGCAAGTGAAATGTTGCAAACAGATTTATGTAATAACAAGTTGTAGCTTTTCTTTGAAAAAGGAATAAAAAAGAAGATTAGTGTCTTTATATTTTTCATATGTGTATTCTTTACATGCTAATATATGATGTTTATTTGGGCAATAATTGTTTAATTTGGTCACACTACTGATCCACCCCCTGTCTCAATAGTGTCATGGTTTCTAACAATTGGTACCAGAGAAAGGTTCCTTTAGGATTAGTCAAATAGATTGAAGGAAAATCAGTATTGGATTATGTCAAATGGAGTTCCATATTTAAATGGGTCAAATTATACAACTTTAATGATAAGAATGGAAATCTACTTATAATCTCTTGACTTTGATATATGGCTATCTATATAAAATGGAATAGAATAAAATGTGTTTAATGCACAAGCCATGGAGGAAATATTGAAAGTATTGTATAAGTTAGATCTTGGAAATTTGATATGTTATGAAATTTCCAAATAAATATGGGATGTGCTTCCATTCATCTATGTGAAAGACACTCAAACTAGTTGTGATATTAAGAGACCTTCCCTGAAGGTTGGAGCATATGAAGATCATGAATCAGAAAAAGAAGAGGCTTCATCAGTAACATAAGGAAATATTTCTAATCATCACTCCAAGGTTTCAAAGATGATGCGATCTACAAGTAAGTTGTTGTTCTATTATTATTATAGAAGAATAGTCTATCTATCTTCTAGTTGTTCAATTGCAATTTGTGAGATTTGTTCATCTAGTAGTAGTAAAGAAGGAACTACTTTGATAGAAATAGAAGATCTAGACACTTCTCAAGAACATATTGGGTGTTCCTATGGTAAAGAGGAAGATGGAATATCTCATGTGTCTACAGTAGAATCCCTAGACTCAGAAAGGGAACAAGATATTGAAGAAGTTGTAAGTTAAATAAATACTTGTTGTGAATCTAGTATCTCTACTAATGAATTAGAAGATATAGATGAAAATGCATAATTCGTAAGGTAGCTCATATCATATTTTGAGGAAATTAAGAATCTTAAATCCATAATTTAGAGGAAGCTAAGAATATTACATTAAAAGACCAATTGTCTCAATATCAAAACCATGAAAAGAGTTCATATGTTTTGGATGAGACTTGAAGCAACCAGAGTCCCCCTCTTTCTGGGACTTCTTTTCAAGGAGAATCAAGTAAAGAAACACCTTAATAACAA
Source organism: Pinus taeda (assembly GCA_000404065.3). NCBI lineage: Eukaryota > Viridiplantae > Streptophyta > Pinopsida > Pinales > Pinaceae > Pinus > Pinus taeda. The sequence continues at coordinate 82,487 of APFE030520084.1, forward strand.
TAAAATCATAAATCCAAAGGTAAATTTACCCTCACATGTTTTAGGTGTGGTGAAATAGGAAATTATGCTTCTAAGTGTCTAGTGAAGAAGAAAAAGATGCGGCAAAAGAGAAGAAACAATTCATTTTAGCCACAACCATGAATTGCTCAGAGTTGTAATTCGAGCAACCACATGCAAAGGTCATATTCCCATCAAGGATCAAATTTTCAAAGGAAAAATAGATATGGAGAAGCATATAATGGATATGTTTGCAAAGGATATAGTAAGAATTATATTAATCCCTTTTCTCATCTCTTCAATAATGTTTAGTGCTATAGGTGTGGAAACTATGAGAAGTTGGTAGTTAAATGCAAACTTGGAAATATAAAGCCCCCTTTAAGAAACAATTCTAATAGAGACATGGATCACATTAATAATCATCAAAGATAACATATTAGTAGTAATAAGAGTAGTAGGCCAAATGAAACAAGAAGTCAACAAATATTTTCCTCTCAGAAGAAGATCAACCTATCTAATACTAATATTCCTATGATTGATATCTCTAGTATCAGTTGCAACAAAAAACAAACTCAATCTGATAGAAGGATAAACAACTCTCCTAGTTCTCCATTGTAGAAAGAAGAAAAAAATCAAATAAGAATTGTTGGTTCATATGCTTGGATTGTGGCATAAAGTCACTAAGATAAGTCCATATCAGGTTATCAAAAGATGGTGAAATTCCTATCAGAACTCAACATATAAAGGTATTGAAGAAAAAGGGAGACAATCTACTTAGGGGGAGTAGATCACTTGTCCCTATTGATTGAAATGAAGAGGCTCACTTCAAGCGAAGCTAGAACTATCAGATGCAAGGAGAAGAAAATGACATATTGATACACTACTCTGAATTATTAAGGGAATATTGCCTTTTGTTTTTGAATTTTATATGCTAATCATATGTTAAAGATGGTGAAAAGCAAATGCTATGCTGATATTGAGACCAATGGTGTACTAATGAATTTGTTTCTACCAAGAGAGGGACTGGTGTTGCTCCTAAATATTGTTGTTACTTGACTAATCAATGTTTATGTTGTAGGTATGATGAGTTGTAGGATTGTTCTATTGTTTCCAAAATATTTCTTTAACTAACAGATTTGTGAAGAGATGAAACATTTGTGAGAATATTAGAAAATGCAAAATAAGGTGACTAGTTGTAGACTCTTAATGCCAAAGGGAGAGCATGACCATGGGGGGATAATAATCAATCAACAATTGGTATCAAAGGTATTAAAAATTGGTATCAGTTGTATGTTGTTATTCAGAATACTTAACTACAAGTTGTTGTTTTATTTGGATAGTATGTGTGTGTATGTATTCTATTGATATTTATGTTGAGTCAAAATATATGGCGATGTATGTAGGAGTCTACTGTCATTATGGTTTTTGTCAGAGTAAAGTATCAAGTTGAGATGAGGTATTCATGCATGATTGAGAAAAAGTGTTGGTGAGTCAGAGTATGTTGTCACCAGTTGGCATATGGTTGATAAGCCCTTGTAGAAGCACATCATTTGTGTCATTCATGAATAGGATTGATTTTTGATGATACTAGAGGTCATGTGCATAATTCCAAAATGAGTAGCACAATTATAATTATAAGCCTAGTTGAGACTGGGACCATAATGCATTAGTGTGATTTTGGACCATAAGGTATGAATTGTTGATATCTTAAAACCTTTACCAAGAGATGCCTATTGAATACTTGAGGAAAACTCAGATTAGATTAGTCACTCTTATCACAACTGAATCTTCTCCATAGGGAAGGAAGGAAACTATTCATATTAGTCCAGAAATAATTAAATAAATTATCATATAGAGAAGTAGTTGTTAGATCGACAAGATTATAACGATAATGATATATTAGTTGTAGGGGAAGCAACTTAGCCATTGATGTCAAATAGAAAATTAAGAAAAACATTGCATAATTATTGAGGAATAAGTATGAACATTGCATGGAGAACTAAGAAAACATTGAAGAATATGTGAATGAGCAACAATTGGTAAAAGGTGAAGTGTTTCTTAGATACAGAGAAGAATGGAAAAATCAATAAAGTATTGTTGATAATGTCATTTCGATTAATAAATATTCCATGAATAATAATAATGTTTAGTGTGGCCATCAATGAGAAAGGTGGAGATTGTTAGAATGTGTTGTCATTTATGTAAAAGGTCTTTTCATTGGATGATAGAGTTCATTGATCATTGACTTAAGTTATTGATGTAAAAGATGTCTTCAGGAAGACCGTTACCAGGTATTGCCATTGGTGATAAAAGTGTTTCCATGCTACCATGCTCATGTTCATGTTTTTGGTTGGTAATGTTAAAGGTATTGGATTTAAATTGATGTTAAAGGAAGTGTAATGAAATGGAAATATCAAGTGGTTGAAGGTAGATTGATGATCAAGTCCAACAAGTTTTTATGGAGCAACATATTCATATCAGTTTTTTGAAATTTTTTTTATCCCATATGATAATGAAAGCTACTTAAACTAATAGGTATGGAAGAGATATTTCCAATGGTATACTGAAGTCTAAAAGATACGATTAGGATGAAAAGTTATTGAAGTAAAAGTTTATAGATTAAATGGAAAAGGCTCAAGCCAAATTTGGTGTTAGAACTAGTGCTCTCCAAAATGATGGAAGGTTTGGAGTTTTTCTATTTATGTAAACACGCGTTATAGTTGGAAAAGTTCCAACCTCAATGTTTCAGGTCAGTGTGGCACTCAAGTTGGGATACTTGGTGATTCAGACTAATTGGTAGTTAGGAGAAATTTCATGAGCACAACAAGGAAATGGGACAACCCTTTCGACCCCAACCTATGAGGGATCCAAAGAAGTTAGACATATGGCATATGGAAATTAGTTGATAAGGACATGAGGTGACACCACTTGAAGGGAGCCCATTGAAATGAATTTAACAAACATGTGGTAGTATTAGACTAGTTGCATGTGGCAGGTGTTTTTGTATTTCTCAAGTGGCAATTATGAAGGTAGCATGATGGTGTGTTAGTCTAGCACAATTTAAAATTTGGAAGACCACACTATTTGGTAGATTAGTGGCCAAATTTGGGAGAGTGGATAAGGTTTAAATGATGGACTAGTCCCTAGGAGGATTGTGCACCATGCATCCCGCTCCATCGTATGGGATGTGGGAACCCATGCCCTCTGGCGAGTTGAACAATATGGGTGGGGGGGGCGTATCCATAACATGTAGCTTCCATCAAACTTCCCATCATTGATTTGATGGTCTAGGTGGAGTGGAGAACCACCCCCCGAGTTCAAAACCATTATAGTGGGGGGGGGGGGGGGGTGGGGTTGAAAAAAAACCATACACGTGTGTGCACAAAACCATAGGCAACTTTGTCAAACACAGTTATATTTGGCAGATATTTGGAAGGGTAGCACCATAAATGGAATTTATGAGATAGTTAGCAGATAACATCCACAACTAAATTGGTTCTTAGAAATTTGGGGGGAACTATTATATTTAGTAGTGTACTTCATACTTTTCCTAATTTAGCAACAAACTAAAGTTGGAACCACTACTAGAGTCCCTGTTAAACCATGTAATGTGCAAGAATTATAGTAAAAAACAGATTAACTTAATAAATCACTCCAAAACAACATACTAAGATTGAATTTGAGTTCCACACATACATACAACTAATGTGAATAAGTTGAACAACAAGAAAACATCAGTTATCTTGAAAAAATCATGACGCGAGTGTAACTTAGCTAAAGTTCCAAATGGAAAAGTAAGAAGTTTGAATCAGTTTTTTCATATAAGGACAATAGATTAGAGAGTGAATATTATAAAAACACATCAAGAAGAATTAAAAAAATGATAATCAAGAAGTTAATGAGATCAAAACCTCTATTAAGTGAAAACTATGAGCTAAAGTTAATTAAAAGACAAATCCTAAAATTATTAGCTCAAATTCTTTATAAGCAAAATTGAACAAATGAGTTGGTTGTTGTAGGTGAAATAGTCTGCATATTCTACTATGAATCAGAGTGTGAATAAGAGATGTATTAGGGTGTGAATGCATCAGATTTGGTTTCAGAAAGGTGTGTAGTAATGCATTAGTGATAATAGTGATGCTGGTGATGATGGTGTTTTTGGTGTATGCATTAGAGGTTAGAAATCAATGAAGAGAATTCACTACATGTGTTTTTATCATGGTAGATCAGTTGAGATAAGTGATTGAGGTGTCTTAAAGAGAGGGGAAATTATATTTGTAGAAGGAAATTATTGTTGATCTGATTTTGGAAATAGTATGAAAGATGAATCAACATGGCCAATAGGTTGTAACTTGCATATGTAGGAATTTACAGGGTAAGTTCCTCATATAGAACACCAAAGGACACCCCTCACAAATAGATCAAAAATCAATACACCAATATTATTGACGTGGTTAAAACCCTAAAAGAGGGAAACAACCCACGACCTGAGCCAACGTGGCCACTTCAGGAAATTTATTATAAAAGAATGAAAATTTACATAATCTTCTCTCATGAATGGTCACCTTAAAAATGACCCTCCATACTATTTAAATAGAGATCATGTACCAATCGAGTTTTAAGCCACATATAAAGTGTTACTAATACCGAGGAGAGAATGAAGTGTCGGATCACTACATATCGTGATCGTCAGATTGTAAGTTACAAAAGTACATAGTAAAGAAACACACTTTACCTAACTCTACACTAGACCAAGTTATACTTAACTATTTCCTATGTGTCGGAATATCCTAACACCCCCCCTTGAGAACAACTTGGGATAGGATTGAAGTATGTACAAATATGAAACAATAGGAGAAAGAAGGAGGCATCAGAGCCTATCCCCCCTTAGTGACAACTTCCCGAACTCCAACCATAAATCGCAGTTTAGTAAACTTCGCCTCTGTGAGAGATTTTGTAAAGATGTCTGCAACTTGATCATTTGTTGAACAATATTACACTTCAAGAACATGGTCATGAATGAGATTTCTGATGAAGTGCATGTGTAGTTCAATGTGTTTTCTACACTGATGTTGTACTGGATATTTTCATAGTTGAATGGCACTTTGATTATCACACCAAAGTGTAGTTGGATGCTACTGCTGAAAGGCAAACACTGACAAGATCTAACAAAGCCACAGGGCTTCCTTACTAGCTTCTACGGCCCCACGATACTCTACTTCTGCCGAAGAAAGAGAAATGTCACTTTGTTTCTTGTAAGCCCATGTGATAGGTATAGAACCAAGAGTGAAGACATAATTGGCAGTAGATTTCCAATCATCAGGGTCACCAGCCCAATCAGAATCAGTGAAACCAACCAATAGAAGAGATGCTTCTACACTGTAATGAATCCCAAACTGAACTATACCTCGAACATAACAAAGTATTCTTTTAGCTACTTTCTAATGAATTTCATGTGGGTTTTTCATAAACCGAGCAATAAGGCCAACAACAAAGGAATGGTCAGGACGAGCATGGGTCAGATACAAAAGTTTTCCTACAAGCTGACAGTATAAGGTAGCATCAACTTCAGGGGAAGTACAAGTGATTGAAAGTTTGGCTCCAGACTGAAAGGGAGAAGGAGCTGGCTTACAATCTTCCATGTGAAATTGGTGTAGAATATCACATGCATACTTGGATAGGGAAAGGAAAACACCTTCCTTGGATTGCAAGACTTGAAGACCAAGAAAATAATGCAAGTGTCCTAAGTCTATCATTTCAAACTTCTTTTTAAGGCTGGAATTCACATGGTGTATAAGGTTGGGATCGCTACCAGTAAGGATAAGATCATCGACATAAAGAACAAGAATGATAAGGGACTTAACCACTTTCTTGATGTAGACTATATTGTCAGAATGACACTTAGACAAGCTAGTATCTAAAATAAAGCTATCCATTTTGGCATACCAAACCCAAGGGGCTTGCTTGAGACCATAAAGGGATTTATTAAGCTGATACACAAGGCAGGAGTCTGTTTGTTTAAGTCTAGGAGGTTGTTCCATATAGATTTCTTCATGTAATTCCCCATGCAAGAAGGCAAAATTAACATCCATCTGATGGACTTCCCATTTGAAAGAGGCAACAAGGGCAAGAACAAGGTGGATAGAGTTCATTATGGCAATAGGGGAGAAGGTTTCAGTATAGTCAATGCCTTCAACTCATGAAAAACCCTTAGCAACATGATGAGCCTTATGTTTATCAACTTTTCCATGTGGTCCATACTTGGTTCTCTAAACCCATTTGCATATAACAAGTTTTCATCCCTTTGGAAGAGGAAAAAGATCCCATGTATCATTAGCCAATAATGAACAATATTCTTCCTTCATAGTTGCATCCCAATCTAGATGGCTTGAAGCTTCTGCAAAGGTGTCAGGATCATAATTCACTAGAGCTTGAGCCAATAAAGAAGAGGTTCTATCGAACTGAGAACGTGTATGTCGTTGATTTGTAGGATCACTTGCAAGAGAACCTGCTGCATCTCGAGTAGCACAGACCCATTTTGGAAGCCCAGGAGCTGAAAGAGGATCCTGAGAAGGTGCAGGGGGATTTTAATCCTCGTTGTCATCATCTGAAGAAGAAATATTTTCAGAAGTAGAAGAGATGGAGAGAGGTGGCACATCCACCGAACTAGGCTCGTAGGCCAATATATTTTAAGCAAACTTTACATATATTCTAATGATAATATTTTTGGACATAAGTGGAATAAATCTATATCCTTTAACATCTTCAGAATGTCCAAAAAAAATACATTTTTCACTCTTAGGCTCTAAAGATTTATGTTTCTCATTTGGAATATGGGCCCATGCTTCACTTCCAAAACTAGGAAAGTGATTTACATCTAGTTTAATTGAGCTCCATGCTTCTTCTCAAGTGATATTCTTTAAAACCTTAGTAGGAGTGTGATTTACTATGTAATTTGCATAGTTAATTTCTTCTTCCCAAAACTTAAGACTAAGTCCTTTAGATTGAAGCATACAATTAGCAATTTCCTTTAAGGTGTGATTCTTCCTTTCAGCTACACCATTTTGTTGTGGAGTATATGGAATAGTATGTTTGATTTGAATTCCATGCTAAGTGCAAAAGTTGAGGAATTTGTTGTTAACATATTCTTTGCCATTATCTGATCTTAGCTTAAGAATTTGATGTCTAGATTGTTTTTCAACAAAGTCCTTAAAGGCCAAGAACATGTTAAATACTCCACTCTTGATTTTTAAGAAGTATACCAAGTGCATCTGTAGAAAACATCAATGAAAGTTAAGAAATACTTGTAGCCAGAGAATGAAACAACTAGAGGTGGACCACATAAATCACTATGCACAAGCTATAAAGGGGCTAAGGCATGCCAAGAGGCATGTTTTTCAAAACTATCTCAATGATGTTTTCCGAGAACACATTCGGAACAAACACCATCTCTGCAAGATACCATAGGAAGAACTATCACCATATTTTGTTTACATGGATTTTGAATGGAGTGATAGTTTAAGTGACCAAATTTCTCATTCTAAAGGGGCGTCACATCCATTGAACTAGGCTCATAGGCCGATATATTCTAAGCAAACTTTACATCTCTTCTAATGATAACATTTTTGGATTTTGGTGGAAGAAGTCTATATCCTTTGACATCTTGAGAATATCCAACAAAAATAATTTTTTCACTCTTAGGTTCTAAGGCTTTATGTTTCTCATCTAGAATATGGTCCCATGCTTCACTTCCTAAAACATAAAAGTGACTTACATCTGGTTTAATTGAGCTCCACGCTTCTTCTGGAGTGATATTCTTTAAAACCTTAGTAGGAATGTGATTTAGTATGTAATTTGCATAGTTAGTTGCGTCTGCCCAAAAAATTAAGACGAAGTCCTTTCGATTGAAGCATACAATTAACCATTTCCTTTAAGGGGTTATTCTTCCTTTCAGCTACACCGTTTTGTTGTTGAGTATATGGATAAATATTTTGCATTTAAATTTTGAATTCCATGCTCAGTGAAAAATTTGATGAATTTCTTGTTAACATATTCTCCACCATTATCATATCTTAGCTTAAGAATTTGATGTCCAGATTATTTCTCAACAAAGGCCTTAAAGGCCAAGAACATGTTAAGTACTTCACTCTTGAGTTTTAAGAAGTATACCCAAGTGTGTTTGGAGAAATTATCAATGAATGTTAAGAAATACTTGTAGCGAGAGAATGAAACAAGTAGAAGTGGACCACATAAATCACTATGCACAAGCTCAAAAGGGGCTGAGGCATGCCAAGAGGCACTTTTTTCAAAACTATCCCGATGATGTTTTCCAAGTACACATCTGGAACAAACACTATCTCTGCAAGATACCATAGGAAGACCTGTCGCCATATTTTCTTTACATAGATTTTGAAGGGAGAAATAGTTTAAGTGACCAAATCACTCATGCCAAAGCTTGCTCACTTCATCACTATGAGCAACAAATACCAAGGGAAGAGTTGACCAAGTTTTTAAAATTATACAACCTTGTAGAATCATTAGCAATTCCAGTAGCTAAAATTTGTTTAGGATCTCTTAGGTCCTTAATTACAACATCGTGAGGTGAAAATTCAACGGTTTTACCTTCACCTGAATGAGTTATCTGATATACATATAGAAGGTTGCAGGATAAGGTTGGAACACATAATACATCATTAAATTAACCATTATCTAGATGAAAAGTTCCAGTCCCTACAACACTAAGAGATCTATCATCACCAACATATATATTTTTGGTGTTACAATCATTTAAAAAATAAAACATGGCTTTGTTTTTGGCCATGCGATAAGAAGCTCCAGAATCAATGAGACACTCATGAGAGTGAGAAGAAGAAGATACATTTAGTGCATAAGTAGATCGAGATGCTTGATAACCAAATGTAGAAAGTGCTATTCTTGAAGATGAAGTTGAAGTTGAAGAGTGCTCCAAATGGATATTATGCTTCTTCATTGTTGCTTCCAAGGCTTCCATCTTCTTAAAGCATTTTGATTCTAAGTGGCCATCCTGATTACAAAAGTTGCAATGTCTATCAATCTTATTCCATTTGTTTTTATTTTCCTTATCATTTTGTTGAATTTTTTTTTTTTTTCGTTTGAGACTGAAATTACTTACGACCCTTGTTTGGTTTAGGACCATTCTTTTTAGGGTACTGCTTCTTAGGATTCTTTGAATTTGGTTGCTGTTGGGAAGCTAAGGATTTCTTAGAAGATTTTTCAAGATTAAAAAGACCAAGATGTAAGAGTTTTTCTTGTTCTCTTATTAAAGAATCACAAAAGGCATCAAAGGAGAGGGACTTGTAGTCTTTTCCTTGAGAAATAAATGCTTCTCTAATAGAATGAAAGGTGGAAACAAACACTGAGTAGGCTGATCCCAACTTAGTAAGAACGGAATAGATAAGGCTACCATATTCTTTCTTAACCTTAACACCTTCCAAGAGAAGTCTAAGGGTCTTGAACTTGGACAAAAAATCTTCAATGGAAGAAAAATTATTGGGGTCCAACGTAAGCAACTCATTTTTGAGTTGATGGGCTCTAATTTCATTTTAATTCCAAAAACTTTAGTGAGTTGTTTCATTGCTTCATTAGGGGTATCATGTTCTACGATATGGAATCTAAGGTCTGGAGAAATAGACATCCCTATCAACCCAAGTTCTTGATCTTGCTTATTTTCCCATTTGGATACCTTATCTTCAAATTTAGGCTTAGTTTTTTGGCCTGAGGCTATTATGTAAAGACCTTTACTTCTAAGTAAATCCACAATGTAGGACCACCATTGGATGTAGTTGGTGTTGTCAAGAATAAATTGGTATGAACTTTCCATTTTAACAAAAAATGAAGCTATAGGTATTGAAACTAAGTGTTCCAATGGAAATATCTCGAAAAATTAAGCCAATTAAAAAAACGGCTTCCAGATGAAGAAGTTATGGCTTTTTGAAGAAAAGTTGTTGAAGATGCCGATGAAGTGTGTGAATGTGTGGAAGTGAATGATAATGTTATATTTAAAAAAATCCCCCACCCACTCCTTCCAAACTTAATCTAATTAGCTCACTTCAAAAAAATAGTTTATATGACCCAGTTTTATAAATAAGTGAGAGTCACTTTTACAATGGTACTTTATGGGCTACTCACTAAATTGTAACTTAAATAAAAGATAAAGAGACTTTAGAATTATAAGTGACTCACTTTTTATAATGGGTGAGAACACTTTTACAAAAGTAACTTTAAAACATAAGTTACATGTGCTTTTTAAAAAAGTAACTCAACAAAAAGAAAGACTTGAACCCAAGACCTCTATTCTCATAAAGTAACTTTGGACCAAGTGAGCTAGTTTAAAAGGTTAGTAATTTTTGGAAAAGAGGAAGGGGTTTTTTTTTTTTTTTAGTTACTGAAGCTTTGGGGTGCGTGCTTACTTGAAAAATCTCTTTTTGCCTGCAAAAAAAAAAAACCACACAACCTAACACGGAATGCAAAAAAAACCAAACCTTATGGCTTGAAGTAAATATTTTCCTCGATGTTTATGATTTTCCAAAATCACACTAATGCATGTAGAAAAGAGCATACGCAAGAGAAAAATCCTTCCTTTCTATTTCTGATTTGCCCAAATCGCATAGAGTCGCGAGGCAAAGAGAATATGTAGAAATGAAAGGTATATATCCATTAATAAAAAATAGAGAGCTAAATAAACTAAAATACACAGAGAGATGAATAACTAAAACTGCAAATAAAGACTGTATACCTCTAGATCTTAAAAATGATGTAGCTAGGGCTACCAGAAACCTTTTCATGTGAAACGAAAGGGGTTCCTCACTAGAATAGATGCTCCTAACACAATAGAGAATTCCTCTTAGCCCGAGAGTAGTCAGAAATAGTAGATCTAGGAAACGAAAGCCGAATGCAGTTGTACTGACTTCAGATTTGGATCACCAATAGATGCAGCCTCAAATAGCTCTGGTACCATGTAGGAATTTACAGGGTAAGTTCCTCAGATAGAACACCAAAGGACACCACTCACAAATAGATCACAGATCAATACACCAATATTCTTGACGTGGTTAAAACCCTCAAAGAGGGAAACAATGCACGACCTGAGCCAATGCGTCCACTTTAGAAAATTTATTAAAAAAAGAATGAAAATTTACATAAGCTTCTATCATGAACGGTCACCTTACAAATGACCCTCCATGCTTTTTAAATAGAGATCATGGACCAATCAGGTGTTAAGCCATGGATCAAGTGTTGGTAATACCGAGGAGAGAATGAATCGTCAAATCACTACATATCGTGACCGTCAGATTGTAAGTTACAAAAGTACGTAGTAAAGAAACACACTTTACCTAACTCTACACTAGACCAAGTTATATTTCCTATGTGTCAGAATATCGTAACAACATTGAATGATTTGTAGCTCCTTCCAATAGTGGTTGGTAAATTATCATGTGCAGAAGCTCCTTTGAGTGGTAGCTAATAAATCAGGGGTAATATCTCCTTTCAATGGTGGCATTCTAGGAAACTGCATGTAGAATATTACAAACATATTGATGTAATAGCAAGTCATAGCTTGTCTTTGCAAAAGGAATATATAAGAAGAAGAGTGTTTTTATATGTTTCATATTTGTATGATTTACATGTTAATTTATGATGCTTCTTACATGAATGATTACTAAGTATATTGAAAAGTATAATTTGGCAATAGTTGTTGAATTTGGTCACACTATTGATTTACCCTCCTCTTAGTAGTGTCCTGGTCTAATAGATATTGCTTTCTAAAAATGTTCTACTATTTCAACTATTGTGGTAACTTAAAACATCAACCAAAATTGATATTATCATAATTGAATCCATTAAAATTTGTAATATAAAACAAATATAACTATTTTATGTGATAGAGAAGGGAAAAATAGTAGTCTTTTGTATATTCCAACTTACAATCTATCATCCCTTCAAAAATGTTTGGTCAATAACCAGTGTAAGAATTTAATAAAGGAAACTAAAATTCTCTTTAATTGTGATTTTAAAGACAGTTAAGATACTATATTTCCACCTATTAAAGGTTAAAAGTTAAATTTATAACCTCAGCCAGACCACATGGTGACCATCATAACAATAAGTTTTTTCACTATGTTGTTGGTGAACAATGAATTAAATATTACTTTCTTCTATGTTGTTTTCACTTTTATAAAATTGTAACACACCCCTACTAACCCCAACCCTAACCAAGGGTAGAAGGAGGTGGTTACTATGCTGACCCAACCCACCAGGTTCAGTTATGGAGATGGGTTCTAAATTTTTTGACCTTTCTCAACTTCCTCAAAACTTAAAACTAATAACATTGATGCGTTCGTCTCATTGAGACCTTTTGAACGATATAAATTTTTCCTCAATATGACCTAGGTATCATAAGATATGTCTATTAGAAGCTTGTCGCATCATCACTGAATTACACATGGCAACCATAGGATGCCTCACATGGCACCTAAAATACCCACTCCACCATTGTGGACAAATCCACGTGGACAAGCACACCCTTTGAGAAATCGAAGGTTAGCATATTCCAAACCTACGACACATTAAACTTAATAAATGGGTCCCACCCCTAACCTTTTACCTAGAGGTTGGCTTGACCTCCATCTGAGACATCTCTACTTAACTCTTGACCAACCAACCTCAACTTGACCAACCGATTTGACAATGACCTAGGTTTTTAGCCTGACCTGACTCGATTCTCGATTTCTAGGTCCCACCTTTGCTTGCACACTATGGATTGACCACAAGATATTCCTAGGTCCAATCTTTTCATTTGGCCCTAGACCCCTAACTTGGAGGTTCCTACAAATAGATTCCAACCTGTTGGTAGGAATTTTTACGCTTATAAATTTTTTTGACTTCTTCCTGGTTTTACTTAGGTTTCGTAACATTCCACCAAACTCGCTGAAGGACACAGATAAGCTTAATTATGGACTTAGAAGAATACAATGCATAGAAGGATACACTCAATAAATGTGTATTCAAATGCATCCCTTCACAATCGTAGGGAACTTAAGCAACTCCCACTCACAACATAAGGATGCATTTATTTTAATAAATCAGGTCACATTCAAAGAGAAATTGAAAAACAAATAGCCAACAACTCATACTTGTCAAATTAATGAGAGAAACACAACAATTCAGGCTTACACAACTTTTATAGAAATTTAACCATTCTTCATTCATGTAGATAGGAAAATCCATTATCTATTAACATACATGAATTCACATTTGTCATCAACAAGATACCCATACATCCATTACAATGACCAATACATACCGAATATTGAATTAAGAGTGAATACTTATCTTATACAACCAAATAAATAAGAAACTGAGAACGGGAATTCGACTCTCCGCCTAACGATAGACAAGCCACCACCACTATTACTTGTAGCTATCACCCTCGAGCCAGATTCCAAAGCTTTAGGTAAAGTGATCTCAGAGGAGTTTTGTACTAATAGAGTAAACTGAAATATGGTGTCTCAATCAGGCTACCCTGAATTTACCCACCAACTACCAAATTAATCATCATCCACTCAGGAAATTAGACCAATATTATAAGATGAAACAAGGTGTCTCAAAGCTATGTTGCCTTCACCCACCAACCATACAAAAATTTCACATAAGGAAGGGAGCATTTCCTTTTATAGAAAGGGACTTATAATACAACATACCAACTTCTTAGGGAATTTCAGGACATAGCCTCAATTCATATGTGGAGAGAGAGATATAGTTAATCACATGGAGGGTTTATCAACTATGTTAATTTTGAAGAAATAAGAGTGAACATTCCAATAGCTTAGTGGTATCTTCCACCTAGGTTTTCAACCCAAATCCCATGGAAATACAATTAGGTGTTAAAATCCAACTAAACTTGTATGTATCCACCTTTCAAAGGTTATCAAATAGAATAGCCTCAAGTGGGTTTATCAACCCTTTAAGACACAACCAATTCTCTGTGATTATTAGTCAACAAGCCTTATGGGATCCTCAACTAGTTATCATTAGATTTATGCTCTACAATTATCGGTTAGAAAGGCCGTGGGTTTTTCAACTCGCTATCATCAGAGTTACTCTTCTCCCTAAATTCTTTCAATCCTCATAGCCTTCTTCTGCCTATTAAAGATTCATTTTACCACTCAGGAGCCTCACGACCTCCCTATCCTTTACTCTGTACCATTCGTCTGCCTGCGTGTATGAGTCATGTGTGCTTCTTCATATACCTTTGAGCCTATTTTTCTCTTTTTTGTAGGACCCTATCGACCTCCCTTCTTCTTGTTTAAATAGGAGCTTCCCAACCTCCTCTCTTCCTCTATGCCCATCCCAGTCTCCCACTTCATTTGTGAGAAGTGCACATGTCCTCCTTTCCCATTTTATTCCTTGTAATTGAATGAAGGAGTCTCCCTTGCATGGTCTACATAGACCAACCAACACTGGGCAACACAACCCATCCTCCTCATTAAATTTTTTCCTTTCTTTATTGTACTATTTCCTAAAGAGAACATGGGCATATCCTCATTTTTGTAGCTGAGTTATTACACAGTGATTTCCATTAGCACCACTCAACCAGCCTATGGTTGATATTTAAAACAATCAACAACCTCAGGCAATCTCCCTCTCCAAGCAATGGAATTTATGTCCCTCTCTCAACCATTTTTAATTTATGGTTGCATAATTATAAAAAAAAATATTTCAAGGGGAATTAACCCACAAGGGATGTCACAATCTCCAACCTCTTAGAGAAACACTATCCTTGGTGTTCTATGATCGAAAACCAAACAAAAACATCTTTTAAAACAAAGGAAAAGTGAATTGGAGATTTATTTACATATCTCTGTATAATTACATTCTACATATAGAGTTGCTTTCCCAACAACTAAATAAACATGAAAGTCATCCTTGGATCAACCACTTTTTGTGGCTTAGTTGTTGTCTTCTTAGTGCTTTTTTTATGCACTATGATACCTTCAAGCTACTATAGTTCTCTTTTTAGTCAACTTCATTCACCCCAAATGGGAAATTCCCATGATCTCGTGTAACATTGCATACAATCTCTCATGAGTTTCATCATAAAGAATTTACAAAAAAAATTAAATTATATCTCTTGTCTTTTCCTTTGAATGGGTGCTCAGCCATTCACACACATGTCTTTAACAAATCCCATTTATTTTGTGTTCTCAACAACTTTTGGATCTTACACGATGGTGGCTAGAAATTTGTGTAGAGGTTCATGTAGACCATGGCACATAGTGGAGTACATGCCCCACCCTGCAATCAAGGATTCTGAATATTAATTAATATACATGCTGCCATAAACATCAAAATTTCCTTGTCATTCACATGACACAACATGAGCATACCAACGAATTATTCCTATGACATTAAAACCAACAATCAATGAGCGCTACTTTTTCCCACTTGATTCCTCATAAACTAGGAACCTTTTTATGCCATTCACATCCACCTTAAGTAATAGAAAAAAACATTCTTCCAAAAGAATGGCCACTGACAACCTTGTTAGACAAAATGGCATTTCCATTCATATATATATATATACACACAAGATATAATCACATGTGAAATTAGAGTTAAGGTTAAGAGAACTTCCTTTGTTCTATTTTCATGAATGCCATTTCATTCTCCATTACTTTCTATGGACCAACCCAACCCATATAGCTGTCATATTTCCATTCGCTTGGTCATGGGCACAGGGGCTTCACTCAATCAACCTCTGACATATCATGTGTGTTTGTGGCATATTAAAGAATACCCTTAATTTGACCACATATTGGAAAATATCTCTAAAAATCACATTATTTAACCTTATACTAATACGAACCTAATACACCTTCCCAATTTAAAAAACCCCTACTTATACTAGATATTGTAGGCATCCATTTTTTCATTAACATTTTTTATACCCCTTTATTTTTTCATTAACTTTGAGGTCCATTTTTTATACCTGCCAATACAAAAACCATTTACCCCCTATTATACGCTCAATATATTATAACATTTTTTCCTCAATATATATCCCCTAATATGAATGCACGTTGTATGGTATTGATCCCCCAGTGAAGCCCTCTTGGTCATGGGCAATCATATGTCAATTAAAATCATATTTTAGAGAACTCTCTCTATTATGCAAGCATGCATCCGTTGTTCATAAGAATAGTTTTACTAGAACTCCTCCCTTTACCTTCTACACCTTGTTGTTTACTCCAACACCTTTGGCTACTTTTTTTATAATATCAATATAGCTTGCACAGTCAATTTTTAGCTTTTCATATTTTCTTATTTTCACTTGCTTCCATATTAAATAGCAACTCTCCAAGGTATTCCAATGATGGTATTTTCTATCCCATCTTCCCATTTTCAACCTTTCTAATTTGTTCATTTTATTTATTTATACATAGGACCTCCTTAGGTCCCTTACCAGATCCTCGTGGCTTTTCTTCCATTCCAAACCAATGTTACCAAGGCCCCCAAAGCATGGAAACAAAAATCATAATCCAAAGAAAAAGAGGGAAACAATAATAAAGAAATTCATGACAATAGTCATAAAATCACAAAACAGAATAACATGGCCATGTGCAATTCAATAGTAAAAATGGAAATTCAAACATAAACAAATCAAGGACACAAAACATAAAAATATTTAAGAACCTAATGACTCAATTCCCATGATTTCTAGTGTTCCTCAATGCTTCACAAGTAAGGCTCAGCTCGATCCCTTTCCACGATTTCATTCAGTCTCTTCTACTATAACCACCATGACAATTTAATTCAATGCAAATCTTATTTACAATATAATTGCACTATTTTAAATGGCACAACACGATTTTGTGGCCACATATAACCATCCCTCTCACTAATTGAGGTCGGGTGACCATCTTGCCTATCTTCCATAACTTAGATTCTAGGTATGTTTTGGGCTACATCCTCAACTATATGTGCTTCTTGCACAATAGGCAATCCTGGTTGATTTCTTTGTATCTCGGGGTAATTTCTATGCAAGCAATTTTCCTTGCATTTCCATCATATTATGGGCTTCCTCTGGGACCCATCCTCTTCTTTGGCTTGAGTACGTCGACCTTCATATGTTGTGTTGGTCTTTTGTTGGGTTTCATAACTATTAGAGGTGGTACTTATTTCCTTCTCCCCAGGCCATTGTCTAGAACTCCCTTTCCTTTTCCCTCTAATTCCAAAATTTATTTTTTCCTTTAAATTAGTCTTAGGCTCTAGCCTGTGTCTAGACTACTCGTAGAAATGTTTCAACTTTATGATTTACTCTTCAAGGATTTGTGGATCATCGAATTCAATTCGATCTTTAAATGTTAATGGAATGCTACCGATGTATCACTGACATTAAAGAAATTTTGAGGTCTAAAATGGTCCTCCTAAGGAATATTATAAAATAATAGTGGAAATAATAAAATAATATTAGATTACATTATCAAATTTTAGAGGGAGAAAATAAAAATTACTTTTTTAACTCATATTTTCAACTCACATCCCTACTTTTTTACTCAAATTTTGAGTAGGAGAATTTGTTGGATGTGGAATTTAATTCCTCATCGAAGGAGTACCCATGTTTCATACTATCCGTGGGCCCTACTGCACAAAAAATAAGAAATACATGAAAAAGCGTGATTGCAATCATATCTTTCATGTATTTCTCATTTTTCATTCAATGGGGTCCATTGAAAGTATGCAACAATGGTAATTTTTGGATGAGAAATAAAATTCCACATCTAACAAGTGCTCCCACTCAAAATTTAAGTAAAATTTATGGGAGATAAGTTGAAAAAGTAGTTTTTAATTTTTTTTAGTTTTTTTAATATTTTTACTTTTTTAATCCAAAAATGGTGAATCATCCCCCATGGTTGACATCATCATCTTTAATCCGATTGGTTCTTAGAAATTTTATTTTGGTTGTGCACTTTTGTTTTGAGGTCAATTTTTTACCTCAAAATATGTCTAATGATCTTTTCCTTTTCATCTTTGAGGCAAGGAACATATCCTAACAGTTCCAAGAATGTATTGGTACAATTTGTCTGACGTGGATCCCATCTTGAGATCATAAAATTCCTTAGCCTTACTATCAAAGTATATCTCATATATGTAATTGTCCCTGAAATATCCCTCAAATTCCTTCTAGGATAACTCTTATTCTATTATGCCTTTCACATTTTTTATATCTTCCCACTAGATATCAACTTTTCCCTTCAAACTGAAGATGTCTATCCTTACTTTCATCTTCTCTAAGTATATATGAATCCTAAAAACCTTCTTCATTCCAAGAAGCCATGCCTCAATATCTTTTGATTTCTTCACATCATCATCAAATGTGGGAGGCATGGCCTTCCTAAACTCATGGCATACTACCCTTTTTCTTCCTTTCTTCATGATGTTGTTGATAATGAAAATGACATGGTATTCTTTGGGTGATTTCTTGTTGTTTCTTAGGGGTGCTTTCAAGAGTACCCAATAGAGCACCACCCTTCACGTTGTCTTCACTTGACAAATTGTGGCCTTTTCCTAGGTCCACTAGCATCTACCCCATTAGTTCTTCATTCTTATCCCTAAGGGTTTTTCCTGTCTTTTTGATTGATCCAAAACTCCTACTGCCTCTACATTTGTAGGTCTGATAAGCTTTGCAGTATAACTGTATTGACCTCATCTTGAATTTCTTGTGCTCTAACATATTTTTCATTGATATCTTTGCAACTCCTTATTTATGCCTTCATGCTTCTGAGTGTGTCCATCCAATCAGAAGAGTCTTCTGTTCCTTGTTGTTCAACTTATATTTCCTCTTCATTTGTTCTTGCTTCTTCATACCCATGTTATGATTAGTCATAACTATGTTGAACCATTCATGTCATCATCTATTCAAACCTTAGTATCTTTTATGTGTTGTCATACACACACATGACTATTATATTTTCACAAAATTAAATACATAATATATGTCATCACCTTGGATTGTTAATGGAAATCTTTTGGTGTAAGGCTAGATGAACAATACATTGCATGTTAGCACATTAATAACAATAAAATCATATCAATTTTTAGTACCATGCTACATAATTAAATCACAAGGCAGGCATGCAAATCATACATGCAATCAATCAATCACAAACCAAATTTTAAAACCTAAACATTTGCTTTATCCATTTTCCATGAAACCCATTTTCTCTGTTAACTTTGTAGCATAGTACCAACTCCTTCAAAGGGCTTGGAAGAAACCTTTCCATTATATTTCGCATGATAGAGCCCATTTAGTCCAATTGTTGAACTTAGATACTTTGATACCACTTTGTAACACACCCCCTACTAACCCCATGCCTATCCAAGGGTAGAAGGAGGTGGTTATTATGTTGAACCAACCCCCATGGTTCAGTCATGTAGATGGGGTCTAAATTTTTTGACCTTTTTTGAACTTCCTCAAAACTTAAAATGAATGACATTGTTAGGTTTGTCTCATTGAGACCTTTCCAACGATATAAATTTTTCTTGAATTTGTAACACATATCACATGATAAGATAAATTAAAAATATGTTAGTTAAGGCATTTCCATTTCATCGCTGATTTCCATGTGGTAACAATATGATTCCATGTGTGGCTCTTGACGTTCCTACTCCACCACCATGGACAACTCCACATGGATAGGCACACCCTTCGAGAAATCGATGGTCATCCTATTCAAATGCTAAGACACATTAAACTTAATAATGGGGCCCCATCCTTGACTCTTGACCTGGAGGTCAAGCCAACCTCCATCTGGGATGTCTTCATTTTAATCTCGATCAGTTGACCCCAATCTAGGCATCCAACCCAACTTGCCCTGATTCCTAACTTGGCCTGAATCCTGATTTGTGGGTCCCACCAAAGGCTTATGCCTACACGCTTTGGATAAACCACAAGCTCCTTCAAGGTTTGGAATTTTAATCTGAATCCCAACACCTGTCTTATCTAGTCCTATAGATAGACTCTAGCCTATTGTTAGGCCTTTTTATTCTTAGAATTTGTTTTGACTTCTTCCCAGTTTTTACTCAGGTGCCGCAACATTCGGTCAAGGTCACTGAAAGATGCAGAAGTGTTTAATGATGGACTTAGAAGAATAAAATGCACAGGAGGATACACTCAATAGATGTGTATTCAAATACATCCCTTCAGAATCACATGGAATTTAAGCAGTTGCCACCCACAACACAATAATGTATTTCTTTTAATAAATTGGCTCACATACACAAAAAAATTAAACATAAAATATCCAGTAGCTCATACTTGTCAAATTAATGAGATAAATGCAACAATTTAGGCTTAGACAACTTTTATAGAAATTTAACCATTGTTCATTCATGCATACATGACAATTCGTTATCCATTAACACACATGAATTCACATTCCTCACTAATAGGATACTCATACAACTAATACAATGATCAATGCATAATATCAAAATATTGAAGTATGAGTGAATACTTACCTTATACAGCCAAATATATAGGTAACTGAGATTGAGAATTTGACCCCACCCAACCATAGACAAGCCACAACCATTATTACTTGTGCTTATTCTCCTCGAGCCAGATTCCAAAACATGAGGTAGAGTGCTTTCAGAGAATTTTTTAAAAATTGAGTCAGCTGAAAGAGGGTGTCTCATGGCTACCTTGCCTTCACACACTAGCTATCAAACTAATCAAGTAAATATAGTGAACAACTTCACTCACATACAACCATCATCCAGTCAAGAAATCATAATAATATTATCAGCTGAAAAAGGATGTCTCAAGGTTATAGTGCCTTCACCAACTAGCTACACAACAATTTCACAAAAGGCTAGGAACATTTCCTTTTACACAAAGGGACTTATAATACATCCTCCAAATTTCGTAGGGAAATTAAACATAGAGAGTCTCAGTTCATATGTGGAGAGAGATATATAGTTAATAAAATGAAGGGTTTATCAACTATGTTTCCTTTGAAGAAATAACATTTCAAATTCCAACAACTTACTGGTATCTTCCACATGGGTTCTCATCCCAAATTCCATGGAACTACCATCAGGTGTTATCATCCTACTAGCCTTTTGTGTCTCCACCTTTCAAAGGTTATCAACTAGAATAGCCTCTAGTGGAATTATAAACCTTATAAGGCACAAACTACTCTGTAATTATCAGAAAACAAGCCTCATGGGTTCCTCAACTAGCTTTCATTAGAGTTATGCTCTATGATTATCGGTCAACAAGCCCATGGATTTTTTAGATAACCATCATTAGAGTTATGATTCTCCCTGAATTCTCTCAATCCTCATAAACTTATCTTCCATTTCATAGGTTCAATTTACCACTTAGGAGCCTCATTGCCTTCCTATCCTTTCCTCTATTCCATTCCCCTGCTTATGTGTATGAGTTGTGGGTGCTTCTCCATAGACCTTTTGGCATATTTTTCTCTTTTTCATAGGGTCTTCTTGGCTTCCCCTCTTCTTGTTTCAATAGGAGCCTCTTGGGATCCTCTTTTCCTCTGTGCACATCCTGGTCTCCTACTTCACATGTGAGAAAAAATTATGTTTCCTTCTTTCCCATGTTATTCCTTTTAACAGCGTGAAGGAGTCTAACTTTCATGGTTTATGTGTACCAACCAACACTAGGCAGCGCAACCCATCCTACCCATCAATTTTTGTCCTTTCTTACTTATGCTTTTTCCCCAAGAGAACATGGGAATGTCCTTATTTTTATAGATGAGTTAATATAAAGTCAACTCCATTAATACCACTCATTCATCCCATGAATAATATTAAAACAATGAAAAACCTCAAGCAATCTCCCTCCTCAAGTAATGGAATTTGTGTCCCTCTCTCAACCATTTTTAATTTATGGTTGCATAATTACATAGAAAATGATTACAAGGGGAATTAAATCATAGGGGATGTCACAAAAATTATGTCACATCCATGCATTGTAAATATAGCATGCCATAAAGGATGAGGTCGAAAACCACCAATCATTTAGCCCCTTAGGGAATAAAATACAACATAAATTTCATAGTTATAATTATTCCAAGGAATATTTCTATTTTTCCAATATGTCTTGTGGGAAACCACCACTATACTATCCAACAACCACTGGATAGAAGCTAACACTCCCAATTTCTTAGGGCACTACCTAAAGTATGTCGCTACACCCTGAATATGAAAGCCACCACTCGCCACACTGAAGGCCCCAAGCTTCAAGATATTTGTGGACCACATTTCATAATATTTCACACTAAATCCATGATTTTTGTAATAAAACACTTATGAGCCTTATTTTTTCCCTTTTCATACTAGACTCACAATATCCTTTATTCTCATCAACAATTTAATCAAACACTTGCAAGAAAATCAATAAAATGCATACAAAACTCTACAATGCATTGAATATTCCCTCATACAATCAAAACAAAAACATACTTAACACCATATCCAATAATCACTAAAACTATTGCAACATACACTAATCATATTCTACATAACAATCCATGAAAACTTCAAAAATGAGCTCTGCAACAAAACCCTTGGAACACAAACAAATCAACAATCTAATCTCTGATCCAAAGTCTCTACAACAACAACTACAACAATATCTTTGATCTTCATGATATCAACAACATAACATCAAATAATATGCAATACAATTATGTTAGACATAAGATGCATAGTATATCCATTAACCTCTAACAAATGCTCCAAATATGATATTTTATTTGCATATTATTTGTAGGAAAGACATAACACCAAAGGGCACCAGTCACAAACATATCACAGATCAATACACCAGTATTCTTGACATGGTTAAAACCCTCAAAGAGGGAAACAGTCCATGACCTGAGCCAACACAACCACTTCAGGAAATTTATTAATAAAATAAATAAAATTTACATAAGCTTCTCTCATGAACGTCACCCTACAAATGACCCTCCATGCTCTTTAAATAGATATGATGGACCAATCGGGTGTTAAGCCACAAATCAAGTGTTGGTAATACTGAGGAAAGAATGAAATGTCGGATCAATTCATGTCTAGAACATACTGTGACCATCAGATTGTAAGTTATAAATGTACATGGTAAAGAAACACACTTTACCTAACTCTACACTAGACCAAGTTATACTTAACTACTTCCTATGTGTCAGAATATCCTAACATCCCCCCTTCAGAACAACTTGGGATAGGATTGAAGGATGTACAAATATGACACGATAGGAGAAGGAAGGAGGCATTAGAGCCTATCCCCCCTTAGTGACAACTTCATGAACTCCAACCATAAATCAAAGTTTTGTAAACTTCGCCTTTGTAAGATCCTTCGTAAATATGTTTTCAACTTGATCATTGGTTGAACAATATTGCACTTCAAGAAAATGGTCATGAATGAGCTTTATGATGAAGTGCATGTGTAGTTCAATGTGTTTGTTGCATTGATGTTGGACTGGATCTTTGCATAGTTGAATGGCACTTTGATTATCACACCAAAGTGTAGTCAGATGCTACTACTGAAAGCCAAACTCTAACAGGAACTGATGAAGCCACATGGCTTCCTTACTAGCTTCTACGGCACCATGATACTCTACTTCTGCTGAAGAAAGAGAAAAGGCACTTTGTTTCTTGCAAGCCCATGTAATAGGTCCAGAACCAAGAGTGAAGACATAACCTACAGTAGACTTCCAATCATCTGGGTCACCAGCCCAATCGAAACCAGTGAAACCAATCAATAAAGGAGATGCTTTTGCACTGTAATGAATTAGAAACTAAATTGTACCTCGAACATAATGAAGTATTCTTTTAGCTTCTTTCTAATGACTTTCATGTGGGTTTTTCATAAACTGAGCAATAAGGCCAATAGAAAAGGAAAGGTCAGGACGAGTATGGGTCAAATACAAACGTTTTCCTACAAGCTGATGGTATAAGGTAGCATCAACCTTAGGGGAAGTACAAGTGACTCAAAGTTTGGCTCCAGACTGAAAGGGAGAAGGGGTTGGCTTACAGTCTTCCATGTGAAAGTAGCGTAGAATATCACAGGCATACTTGGATTGGGAAAGGGAAATACCTTGGATTGCAAGACTTGAAGACTAAGAAAATAATGCAAGTTGTCTAAGTTTGTCATTTAAAACTTCTTTTTAAGGTTGGAATTCACATGGTTGATAAGGTTGGGATAACTACCAATAAGGATAAGATCATCAAGATAAAGAACAAGAATGATAAGATACTTACCCACTTTCTTGGTGTAGATAGTACTGTCAGAATGACACCTAGAAAAGCCAATATCTAAAAGAAATCTATCCATTTTGGCATACTAAGCCCTAGGGGCTTTCTTGAGACCATAAAGGGATTTATTTAGTTGGCATACAAGGCTGGAGTCTATTTGTATAAATCAAGGAGGTTGTTCCATATAGATTTCTTC
The DNA here is from genome assembly GCA_000404065.3 of Pinus taeda. Lineage (NCBI taxonomy): Eukaryota > Viridiplantae > Streptophyta > Pinopsida > Pinales > Pinaceae > Pinus > Pinus taeda. Next base: position 106,995 of record APFE030520084.1, read on the forward strand.
ATGCAAGTCCCCATGCAAGAAGGCAAATTTAACATCCATCTGATGGACTTCCCATTTGAAAGATGTGGCAAGGGAAAGAACAAGGCAGATAGAGTTCATTTTGGCAACAGGGGAGAAGGTTTCAATATAGTCAATGCCCTCAACTTGTGAAAAACCCTTAGCAACAAGACGAGCTTTATGTTTATCAACTTTTCCATCTGGTCCAAACTTGGTTCTGTAAACCCTTTTACATCTAACAAACTTTTCGTCCCTTTGGAAGAGGAACAAGATCCCATGTATCATTTGCCAACGATGAATGATATTCTTCATTCATAGCTATGTCCCAATCTGGATGGCCTGAAGTTTTTGCAAAGGTGTTAGGATCATGATTCGCTAAAGCTTGAGCCAGTAAAGAAGAGGCTCTATAGAATTGAGAACGTGTATATCGCTGATCTGTAGGATCACTTGCAAGAGCACCTACTACAACCCGAGTAGCATGGACCCATTTTGGAAGCTGAGGAGGTGAACGAGGATCCTGAGAAGGTGGGGGAGGATTGTCATCCTCATTGTCATCATCTGAAGAAGAAATAGTTTTAGAAGTAGAAGGGATAGAGAGAGGTGGTACATCCACCGAACTAGGCTCGTAGGCCAATATATTTTCAGAAAAATTTACATCTCTTCTAATGATAACATTTTTGGACTTAAGTGGAATAAGTCTATCTCCTTTGACATCTTCAGAATATCCAACAAAAATACATTTTTCACTCTTAGGTTATAAAGCTCTATGTTTCTCATTTGGAATATAGGCCCATGCTTCACTTCCAAAAACACGAAAGTGACTTACATCTGGTTTAATTGAGGTCCATGCTTCTTCTAGAGTGATATTCTTTAAAACCTTAGTAGGAGTGTGATTTACTATGTAATTTGCACAGTTAATTGCTTCTGCCTAAAAATTAAGACTAAGTCCTTTAGATTGAAGCATACAATTAGCCATTTCCTTTAAGGTGTGATTATTCCTTTCAGCTACACCATTTTTTTGTGGAGTCTATGGAACAATATGTTGCATTTGAATTTCATGCTCAGTGCAAAGTTTGATGAATTTGTTGTTAACATATTCTCTGCCATTATCAGATCTTAGCATAAGAATTTGATGTCCATATTGTTTCTCAACAAAGGCCTTAAAGTCTAAGAACATGCTAAATACTTCACTCTTGAGTTTTAAGAAGTATACCCAAGTGCGTCTAGAGAAATCATTAATGAAATTTAAGAAATACTTGTAGCTAGAGAATGAAACAACTAGAAATGGACCACATAAATCACTATGCACAAGCTGTAAAGGGGCTGAGGCGTGCCAAGAGGCAAATTTTTCAAAAATATCTCGATGATGTTTTCCAAGTACACATATATAACAAAGAGCATCTCTATAAGATACCATAGGGAGACCTGTCACCATATTTTATTTACATAGATTTTGAAGGGAGCGATAGTTTAAGTGACCAAATCGCTCATGCCAAAGTTTGCTCACTTCATCATTATGAGAAACAAATACCGAGGGAAGGGTTGATGAGCCAAAGTTGTTAAACTTATACAACCTTGTAGAATCATCAACAATGCCAGTAGCTAAAATCTGTCTAGGATCTCTTAGGTCCTTAATTACAACATCATGAGGTGAGAATTCAACGATTTTACCTTCACCTAAATGAGTTATCTGATATATAGATAGAAGGTTGTAGGATAAATTTGGAACACATAATACATCATTAAATTAACCATTATCTAGATGAATAGTACCATACCCTACAACACTAAGAGATCTATCATAACCAACATATATATTTTTGGTGTTACAATCATTTAAAGAAGAAAACATGGCTTTTCTTTTGACCATGTGATAAGAAGCTCCATAATCAATGAGCCACTCATGAGAATGAGAAGAAGAAGATACATTTAGTTCATAACCAGACCGAGATGCTTGAAAACCACATGCAGAAAGTTCAATTCCTAAAGATTGAAGTTGAAGTTGAAGAGTGCTCCAAATGGATGTTACGCTTCTTCATTATTGCTTCCAATGCTTCCATCTTCTTAAAGCATTTCGATTCTAAGTGGCCATCTCAATTATAAAAGTGGCAATGTCTATCAGTCTTCTTCACTTTTCTTTTATTTGCCTTATCATTTTGTTGAAATGATTTTTCATTTTGAGAGTGAAATTGCTTAGGACCCTTTTTTGGTTTAGGACCATTCTTTTTAGGATACTGCTTCTTTGGATTCTTTGAATTTGGTTGCTGCTGGGCAGCTAAGGCTTTCCTAGAAGAGTTTCCAAGATTAAGAAGACCAAGATGTAAGAGTTTTTCTTGTTCTATTATTTAGGAATCACAAAAGGCATCAAAAGAGGGGGATTTGTAGTCTTGTCCTTGAGAAATAAATGCTTCTCTAGTATAATGGAAGGTGGAAACAAACATAGAGTAAGCTAGTTCCAACTTATTAAGATTGGAATAGATAAGGCTACTATCTTTTTTCTTAACCTTAACACCTTCCAAGAGAAGTCTAAGGGTATTGAACTTGGACACAAAATCTTCAATGGAAGAAAAATGATTGGGGTCCAACGTATGCAACTCATTTTCAAGTTGATGGTTCTAATCTCATTTTTTATTCCAAAAAATTTAGTAATCTATTTCATTGCTTCATTAGGGGTATCAAGTTCTGCAATATGAAATCTAAGGTCTCAAGAAATAGACATCCCTATTAACCCACATGCTTGAAATTGCCTATTTTCCCATATGGCTGCCTTATCTTCATCTTTAGGTATAGTTTCTTGGCCTGAGGCTATTTTATAAAGACCTTTACTTCTAAGTAAATCCACAATGTAGGACCACCATTGGAAGTAGTTGGTGTTGTCAATAATAACTTGGAATGGAATTTCTATTTTAACAAAAATTAAAGTTGTAGATGCTAAAACTAAGTGTTCCAATGGAAATATCTCGAAAAATTAGGCTGATTAAAAAAAAACGGCTCTGTAAACAGCTTCTGGATGAAGAAGTTATAGCTTTTTGAAGAAACGTTGTTGAAGATGCCGACGAAGTGCATGAATGTGCGGAAGAGAATGATAATGTTATATTTTAGAAAAATCCACCCCCCCCCCCCCAAACTTAATCTAATTAGCTCACTTTAAAAAAAAGAATTATGTGACCCACTTTTATAAATAAGTGAAAGTCACTTTTACAATGGTATCTTATGAGCTACCCACTAAGTTGTAACTTAAATAAAAGATAAAGAGACTTTAGAATTAGAGGTGACTCACTTTTTATAATGGGTGAGAACACTTTTACATAAAGTAACTTTAAAAAATAAGTTACATGTGCTTTATGAAAAAGTAACTCAATAAAACGAAAGACTTGAACTCAAGACCTCTATTCTCATAAAGTAACTTTGGACCAAGTGAGCTAGTTTAAAAGGTTAGTAATTCTTGGAAAAGAGAAAGTGGTTTTTTGTTTTTTGTTTTTTAGTCACTGAAGCTTTAGGGTGCGTTCTTACTTGAAAGTTCTCTTCTTTCCTACAAAACAAAAACCACACAACTCAACACAAACATACAAAAAAAAACAAACCTTATGGCTTGAAGTTAGCTTTTGCCGGAAACTAAATATTTTCCTCAATGTTTATGATTTTCTGAGATCACACTAAGGCGCAGTGGAAAAGATCATATGCATGAGAAAAATCCTTCCTTTCTATTTCTGATTTTCCTAGATCACACTGAGTCGTGGGGCAAAGAGCATACATAGAAATGAAAGGTATAGATTCGGTAATAAGAAATAGAGAGATAAATAAACCAAAATAAATAGAGAGATAAATAGCTAAAACTACAAATAAAGACTGTATACCTCTAGATCTTAAAAATGACATAGCTAGGACTGCCAAAAACCTTTTTTCCATGAAATGAAAGGTGATCCTCACTAGAACATATGCTACTAACACGATAGAGTAGTGCTCTCAGCCCAAAAGTGGTTAGAAATAATATATCTAGGAAATGACAGTTGGATGCAGTTGTATTGGCTTCAGATTTGGATCACCAACGAATGCGGCCCTCAAATGGCTTTGATACAATGTAGGAATTTACAGGTTAAGTTCCTCTAATAGAACACCAAAGGACATTGCTCACAAACATATCACAGATCAATACACCAGTATTCTAGACGTGGTTAAAACGCTCAAAGAAGGAAACAATCCACGACCTGACCCAATGCGTCCACGTTAGGCAATTTACCAATAAAATAAATAAAATTTACATAAGCTTCTCTCATGAACGGTCACCCAACAAATGACCCTCCATGCTCTTTAAATAGAGATCATGGACCAATCGGGTGTTAAGCCACAGATCAAGTGTTAGTAATACCGAGGAGAGAATGAACCATTGGATCACTTCATGTCTAGAACATATCGTGACCATTGGATTGTAAGTTACAAATGTACAAAGTAAAGAAACAAAATTTACCTAACTCTACACTAGACAAAGTTATACTTAACTATTTCCTATGTGTCGGATTATCCTAATAGTATCTTCGTGAAAACTGTAGCTCATTCTCTCAAATTCTCTCAATTTGTCTAATCCCTTATACTTCACACTTCAACATTTATAATTGATGGAGGATTTAATCAATACTCATAACTAATCATCAATATCTTGACTTGATAACCTTCAAGAATGATGGTTAACTCAGGATAACCCTCTCCACCAAAAACCATGAACAATAACTCAAGTATATGCCCACGGAAATATTTTGAGTGTGCACAAAATCTGAAAAACTGAGTCTAGAAAGGGTAATGTAGGTAGTCCCTTTAGGAAGTGCATTACTAACACTCCTGATACACTGAGAACTTGTGTTATAATTCTAGTTGTACAGTGGAAACTTGTGTTACCTTGATTTCTATCCAAAGTCTTAGTCAACCCTACTCCAACTCCTTTGAACCTTATCCTCTATGCCTAGAAACATCCAAGTTTGTAGATCCTTTGTAACCTCATGTCAAGCCTTTGAACATCATGTCATAGCCTCCAAACTGATTTAAACTGATCATCATGTTTAGGCATACAACCTTGTTGACATCAAGGAAAACAAAATCCACTCCTCATCTGACTTCTTGGAAAACACCTTAGGTTGACATACTAGGTTAACAAGACATCATTATAAAGCCTAGTTTGACAACCAACTTTGTAAACCAATAGGATCATGAGGGAAACCACTACCAGGTTTATATTAATGCCAACAACATGAGAATCCATAAACCAGTAGGATCATGAGGACCACCGATACTAGGTTGACATCAACGGCAACACCATGAGAGAAAATGTCCAACATGCTACCCCTTTGGCATTGATGTCGACCTACCACCACAACACTAAAATTGATCACATTATCCTCTTGTTTCTCCTAGTCTCCCCATTTGAATTTAATGGAAAAGGGTGGATGATTATGGCTAAACACTACAAATATCAACTGATATGTGGAATAAAAAAGATCATTTCCTCATGTCAAAATCATGCCAACAAACTAACATGCCTCCATGCCAAAACTAGTCAATACTATGCCTCTATACCAACACCATGCACTTCCTTCCACTGCTAGGATCAACAAACTCCCCCTAATCATATAATGGGGCTCAAAATCATCTCTCCATATTTTTGTACATGCTACCATTATTGTTGACAATTGCTCCTTGTTACATACAAGAGGCTACTAAACATGGAACAAAATATGGACAATGAAGATATAGGGATTTATAGGCCTAATACATGGAAATGTGAATGATATAACATGGTTTTACAATGCCTCCAATAAGCCATCACATGGATGAAATAAATGACAACCATCAACTAAAACATGGTTGTAACAATTCTCATCTCTTAAAAAAAGCTCACATCAACGCATGCTTGACATGACCCATGACTCTCTCTCTTGACTCTTGGACAATATTTCTAATAACAAAATGATGAAACAACATATTACTGGGATCCATATGAGAGTACATGGTGTCAGCATTATGACACAAATTTGGCACTATGAAACAGGGGTTGTCATTGATGGCAACTCACTCAGATGACAGATCACAGTTCAGCAAGTCAACAACACAGAGTTATAGATTATACTTCACAGAATGAGGAAAGAGAGGTATATGCAGGTTCACCTTGACAAAGTGGCGTACACACGTGGTATAATAGACCAAAAGGAGTGTATATCTACACATGCACTTTCACAGAATGAAAGGTGCATATATCTTGGAAAGCTAGGTTTTGGTCCAAGGTATTTGGTCCATGGTATTTTGGTCCATGGTATTTTGATCCATGGTATTGGTCCAAGATATATGGTCTGACGTATTTGGTCCAAGGTATTGATCCTAAGTGGTTTTGGTCCATGGTATTGAGTAAGGCCTAAGACTATAAAAGGAGGAGAAGATCATTAGGCAAAAGTATTCAAGTATTGAATATCTGATGAAGATCAAGATCTAGTATACAGGTTATTGGGTTATGGTGCATAGCTGGATTTGAACCAAGGATGAACCTTAGTGCTTGTTGAAGGATAATATCTAATGATGGGTCAAGATCTTAAGGCTTGAAGTGAAGTATCTTTATGTGGTTTGATCATTTATCTCAATAACTGGTGCATGTTGTAATCTATAAATATGATGATCTGGGTATAACTAAAGTCTATAAATCATCATTTACAAATCTGTACACAGATTCACTTTAGAAAAGGTGTGTATACACACTGGTTCTGCATATCAAAACAACGTATACATCTTAAATTTGATTTGCAGATCTGTACATAGGTTCACCTTGAGAAAATAACGTATGCACATAGGTTTGACACATGGAAGTAGCATATACCTCATAAAAAATGTTTTAGCTGCTTTTGTTTGCTGTTGTAGTGTTCTGGGTTCTTGCTTGGGTTCTGGTTACCGTATTCTGGTTACAACATTCTCAAAGATCGGATTAAAGGATTGTCAAAGTGATTAATTGATTTAGTTGTGGTTGGTGCAAAGGAGATTGGTTGATGCAGATATATTTGATGATTGAATGATGTTATTGATGTATCCAGTCTGAAAATTTATGAAACGTGGTCCCTAGAAGAAAAGAGAAGGTTGTAGCCTTTTGTAGGCCGGTACCTACGTACTAGTAAACATATCAGCTAGTACAAGAGCTAGGGGGTTGTAGCTCCCTTCTAGGAGAAGCTGGAGAACAGGAGAAGGTTGTAACCTTCTGCAGGTAGAAGCCTGCGTACTAGTATAAGACTGCACTAGTACAAAAATTGTAAAATAAGTTTCTTATTAAAAATAAGATAGAGATGATTACAGCAGGTGGTTTTCACCCACATTGGGTTTCCACCTTATATCTTGTGTTCATGTGTGTGATTGTCTGTTCTATTTTTTACTGCACCTGGTTACTCTTTATATGGTTTTGATGCATTGATTAAAGATCAACATATGATGAATTAATTGAATCGTAAGTTTGTAGGATATACGCTAGTTGCCTTAAACACAGTTGCATATACATGTGAGTTCCATTAACTGAAGTAGCATATATGAATCTGATTATGGAAATGAAAAAATATTGACTTGCTAATACTGATTCACCCCCCCTCTCAGTATTATTTCCAACAATTTGTATCAGAGAAAGTCCTTCAGAAGAAGCTTGATCACTTGAAGGAAGATCCATCATCATGAGTAGTCAAGAAAGAGAGGGATCCATCAGACCACCAATCTTTGATGGAAGCAACTTCGTTTATTGGAAGGTAAGAAACACAACCTATCTTCAATCTCTTGGAACAGATTTCTGGGAAATCGTGGAAGGAGGATATACATTTCCATCAATAATTCCTACAGATGCGTCAGGTAAAAAGCAATATGAAACCAATGCCAAGGTTGTCAATACATTATTGGGAAGTTTGTCACAATCAAAATTTGTCAAAGTTATGCAGCTCAAATCTGCCAAAGAAATATGGGACAAAATTGTTCTAAGCTATGAAGGAGACTCTCAAGTAAAAAATGCAAAACTGCAAACTCTCAGAATTCAATATGAAACTCTCAAAATGCACAATGATGAAAGTATAGCTAGTTAGTTCTTATGTATAGATGAGATTGTTAATTGCATGAAGAATTTGGGTGAAGAGATAAAAGAAGTTACTTTAGTTGAAAAGGTTTT
>APFE030520085.1:0-16160 GCA_000404065.3 Pinus taeda
CCTCTCATGCACCTGTTATTTTCACAAAGAGATCATTAACGCTTTTAGAAATCTTTAGTTGCCTTCCCCGGCAACGGAGCCAAAATGTTGGCTAGTTGAATTGTTTATTAATTAAACAATCAAGTACCACATTAATTGTCAACCTGGGAAAGTCTTTTTATTCCAAAGGCTACCGCGTACTGTATGTACTTTAACTCTAAAAGCATTAAGAGTTGTAGTATACTTAATTCTTATACTAAGTTATCACAGTGCTGATGAAGTAAAAGGAATTAATTAAAAGTACAAATCTGAAAAGCAAAGAGATAGATGCTTTGTTGGTAGAGGATCAGGACCCTATCCTCCAGGTGAGGACGTTCAGCACATGCCCCTGGAATTAGATTGCTAACACACACTGCCCTTAGATTCACCGGTGAAATACACTTTCATAACTTCAAACAATCAATAAAACAGAGTGCTAGCAAAACAAAATTACAAGAGGTAATGCTACAGAATCCAAACAGAGTATCTACAGAAAGAAAGTATCACACACTTACACACTTGACAGGAAAATAAATGGGTGAATCTTGTGAGGAAGGTGGGCCCAGTCCTTCTCACAAGATTCCCCAGAACACGGAGAATAGCTTAAATACTCAGGAAGTTCTTCTATTCATCTGTCAAAAATTCGAGTACAGTAAAGTTCAGACTTGCTGATATTCTTACAAAAATGCTATTACATCCTACTCCCTGACTAATGTAGATGTCTCCTCTTTATAGAGGAGACATCTATTACAATAGATTGTTACGGTTCAATTGGTTGACCCGTTTAATCAAAAATAAGAATTACAGAGATGCTGTTGCAACAATATGATGATATATTCTTTGTTTAGGTTCTGACTGTTACACAGCTGATAACTGTCTTCGTCCGTCTTCCTTGGGATATGCACATTCCTCTCGCTGATTCCCCGTGCTATTCTGGTTCTGAGTCTGGGTAGCTGTGTTCTACTTGCTTTGGACAATTGCTTGATTCAACCACGTCAGCGTTCCTCAGATAGTTGCCGTTGTTATTCCCAGCTGATGCAAAATACCCGCTTTAGATAATTTCTGTTGCTGACTGTAGCAACTGCGTAGTTGCTGCTTCTGGTGTTGCAGCAACTGTGTAGTTGCTGTTTCTGGTGTTACAACAGCTATAAGTTATAATTCCTGCGGGCTTAAGACAATTACTTAGCAATTTAGTCAGCTTTCCAAAGATAAATACAAAGATACTTACGAATATGCAGTGAACGATTAAACATATAGATATGCGGGAAATTACTCCATACCTTGGGGTGATCAAGTCATTGTGTGATCAAAGCTTATAACTTATGACTGAAAAGGATAATATTATGATGGAAATATAAGGTCAAAATTGGTCAATTCTGGGTCCTAACAATGATCCAAGATCTTTTACTTATAGATGCATCATAATTACATGAAACAAAGCTTATAAACCAGGGAACTTAAAAGCACATAAAATAATGTGGAAATAACACGATAAGCAAGAAACCATGACACAAAGATTTGATTACAGATTTCATCCAATTTGGACTATGTCTCCGGGCCCTGCTCAATAGTGGGGAGGCTTTCTTTCATTAAGTGGCATAAAAAGAGATAAACGTACAAGAAACATTCAATTAAAATCCTTATACCTCCAAGAAGGAAGATAGATGAAGAATGGGGAGACCAACTTTAGAAACAAACAATCCCACTGAAATCCCGGCAAAAAATCATGCAAAAAGACCTATCTGAACACCTAATTTAGATAATTGGGTTTTTTGAACCATCTCAGAACCTCCCTGCTACTCAAGGCGAGGGCCTGGCCCCTACTACTAGGTTGGGTTACTGCTGCGTACAATGTTTTGAACTATCGGCCAGTCTCCTCCTTTTTCCTGTGCAGACCGTCCAATATATATACTTGGTGGCTAACCCCTCAATTCCAAGTAGTTCCCAAAAAATGACAAGTATTAGATGGCAGGTTTGTTTCAGATAGAGATTCTTGGGCCCTTGAATAGTATGATGTAACAACCCTGTCAAACATAGAAAAAAAATCCACAGACTGTTTTCTCATTAAACCTCAAATGATGGAATAATCCATCGGTGCAATTAGCCTCATCACAAATCGCAATCGACTTTTTCCATCGGCATACAAACCTAAGCCTTTAGAATAGGCACCTTTCAATAACAATGAAATCAAGGGGCTTATTAAACACAACTCATAATATATCGATGTTGGGCATGGAATCCCCCCAAGGCATGTTTTGGGGCTTAAAGCCCAAGTTTTGACCAAGTCCATTGTAAAGACTCCACAATTTGTGGGTGCGGAGCGCAAAGTCATAATAGAGTCACACGGTTGTCTGCCCTTGTTTTGTAATGTAATTTTGGCTTGATAGACCTACCCATGGTCCGCGGACCATGGGATAGTATAAATAGAGTGAGGCTCTAAGTGTAGAGAAAAAGGAATAGAGGAATATAATAGAAGCATGATGAGTCTAAGGGATTGAGTCAAAGTGAAAGTTGTGTCTTTGGGTCATAGAGTAGGAAAAGGCTCTCCAGCTATGTGCGTAGAGGCTTAGCAGTCCGCAACTGAGTGCACGGACCCCTGCAGTTTAGTGTGCAGGACAAGTCGAGTCTGTAACCATGGGAAGAATTAATAAAGAGAAGTTTTACCATATTTTTGTGTATCTTTTCTTGTTTTAAGTATTATTGGGTATAATTTGCAAGTGTACTATTTATTTGCTGTGCGAACGTATACGAATGTGCTATATAAATAAATATAACATAAGGCATCCATTTACGCGAAGATACTTAACCGGAAAATAGTGCAGAGCATTGATCTAGTAGCGCGGGAGCCCCATAGTCCCTGGTTAGAGCTGCACGAAGGCAAATACATCAGCATGCAAAGGACAGGGAAGTGTGCGAAGAAACCTGTGCATAGGGACTAACAGTTGGACCAAATCAGCCCCTCAGATAGCTCAAGGGTGCAGAAACCTAGTTCCAGCACCCCCCCATACTACTTTGGGTGAGACCTGAGTTCGCGGCTCCGTAGACTATTTCCGAAAGGGCCAGTAGTATAGGGATTTTCTTGGCTAACTAACTCCGAACTTGGGTCATGTCCCAACAAGAAAACAAAAGGTTCTGTTGCCAGGACCAAGATTTGCATAGAGATGTCTAATGTCATATCACTGGAATCCAACAAAGAAAGGAATTGAAGATTGGTTTGGTAGGAAGATTCACGAGTTCACGGTGCAGGAGAATAGGAATCTGTGACTATCAAAAGAAGAGTGGTTAGGTTGTTACTTATACACAAATATCCACAATATTTTCTTTGCATCTTTCCCTACCGAGCTATACAAATGGATTGTGAAGCTAGCAGATAAATAAGGAAGGTGCAAGCTCGATAGACCTATTGTGTGGACTCCATAATTAGTGCACAGATTGGAAGCGTTGGAGGATATGATCGTGGTGCTTTTGATCACTGGATCGATTGAATTATAGGAGGATTCATCATTGGGTTCACGACAGATACTTTAGTCAGCTATAGCGAGGCAGAGCAACACTTCCTTAAAGGACCCAAAGGTAAGTATGTTAAGTCTTTGAACACTTGGATTAAAATGCTACTATGTGAAAAGTGGGTTATGCGAATAAATTGATGTTTGGGGCTATGCGAAGTGGGAGAATCTACAGAAATGAAGGTAGTATATAACTAGAAACTAGCCCCTTGATTTCACCTCCGCAAGGGGACGAGGAAGAGCTCGCGAAGGTATCACTAAGAAGTGCGATCAATTTGATAAGGCAGAGGATTCCATGCATACCACCCCCACCCACACCACTGCCAGTTTCACCAAATTCACCCACATCTTCACCCATACCACCTCAGCCACCACCACGAGTCAATATGGCAAGCGTGATAAAGTTGCCACTGTTCAAGGGAGTAGGAAGTGAAGATCTGGACCAGTTTTGGTTCGTGATAAAGGCTATATGGGAAGCGTAGGGAGTCACAGATGACAATATAAAGAAGGCAACATTGGTCAATGTTGTATAGGATCACACGCTCACCTGGTACATTAAGCATTCCAATGACAATTTGAACGTGGGGATAATAGATATCCAAATTGTGATAAACAAAGAATTTAGCAGGCCGAAGTCAGAGGCGCGGTTGATCCTTGGGTTCAAGGAAATCACAATGCTACCAAGCAAGACCCCTTGGGAGTTGGATCAGATATTGAAGTGCACAATTCATGAAGCTAACATGATGTTGACGGATGGACAACATTGCGAATGGTTTGTAGCATCGTTAATGCCACATTTAAGGAACGCGCTGTCACAACAGAGGCTAGAACTCAGGTCAATGCCTTGGAAATCACGATGAGACTACACGAGACCCTGATACAAGATCCCAACCTGGGAGTTCAGCAGATTCACGTACAGTCGAAAAACTTGTGCCTTGAGATGCAGAGTTTGAAACAAGATAGGACAATGTGCCCAGAAGTGCGCGACAAGGTATGGTGCATAAAATAGGTCAGGGGCATGACAAGGACCACTGCCCAGTGTTCGTGAATTACCTCGTGGGAGGAGGGCCAATGCCATTGAGACCAGAGGCACAAGCAGGACCTAGTGCAACACCTACATTGTGGTGTGTGATTTGTCAAATAGGAGGAAAACATGCTACATATAACTGTCATTTATTGTAGAAGTACACGCAGAATTCACAGCAGTTGTTCTGTAATTTCTGTAGATGAATGGGACATGATGAGTGCATCTGAAGGAGTTATGAGTTGATGATGGATCAGAATCCTACCTATAGATTTCAAGTCGAAATTCAGGCCCTTAACCAGAACTCAGGGATGGCGCGAATCGAATTTCAGGTGGAGGAGGACCTGGAAGAGGTAGCAAACAATTGATATGTTATAATTTCGTAGGGCCAAGACATTATGCCCATGATTGTATGAATCCAAAATGGCCATCACACTTGTATTATACATTGTTTGATTATGAGACAGAGGATTGTCCCACACTGATAGTGAGGTTATGTGATAAAGGAGCACTCCAACCTCCCCCGACTTAGAACTTGCAAATGATGAGGTCTGAGCTGCACAAGGAAGACCCTAATGTGAATATTGTGCTTCGAAGTGGAACTATGGTAGGGAATAACAAAGGCAAGTAGCCTGAAGGGAGTACTTGGGTTTGCAAGGCTCTGACAAAAGAACCAGAGTTTTATTTGGATTGCGCTAAGGAAAAATTCATGGAAGTGAGGAAGAGCTTTGTTGATGCCTCCACTTCAGGAAGAAAAGGCAGACCAGAGCTAGAAATGGACTCATCGATGCTCACAACATTCTTGGAAACATGAATGAAGCTACTGCATGACACCAAGGCTGTAAAGGGGCTACAGGAACTCATAAATATATGCGTTAGGATTGCGCTAGGAGAACTGCGTGTAGTACAGAAGCTCAGAAAGCACATGACAAGGACAGGAAGGGAGATGAGATTGACCGCGTAGATTGGAGAATATGAGATGGACGAAGTCATTCTAGACCTAGGATCATACACGAATGTTCTTCCAAAACAAACTTGGGAGTGCTTGGGAAGGCCTATGCTACAATGGTCTCCTATCCAACTGTGAATGGTGAACCAGCAAAAGATCCTACCTATGGGGAGATTGCCGGGAATCACAGTGGATATTGAAGGAGCAAGCACGCTAGCAGACTTAAAAGTGATAGATATTGTTGATGACAAAAATCCCTAACCCAGGCTATTAAGAATATATTGGGCCACTGACATGAATGGGGTGATAAATCTGAAGAAGCGCAAGATGATCTTTGAGAAAAAGTCTCTATGCGTAGTTGTACCTTTGGACCCTGTAGAAGGATTGTGCTACATGAAGCCAGTGCATGACTATGACAGTGACAATGATTTAGATTGCATCTACAAGATAACCACGTGAGAACAAGACTAGGTGAATCCAACCATAGATGGAAAAATCTCATGGGAGTACGAAAGCTCCTGCACATTGGATTCTGACGAGGAGATAGAATGATAGCAGAACCCGTTACATGAGGTAATCAGGTTGAACTGTAACATGATGACGAGATCATTACATTGCATGTCAACAAAGGTAAGGGATCTGCTTACGTATGATGGGTTAAGTGAGGTAGATGACTTCCTAAACAGATTTGAAATAAAGGTGCCAGCACAGTAACATTTCGAAGCTTTGAAATGGGTATTTCATGCGATGCCTGTGAGGTGGTGGGGTACGCACCAAAGAAGCTTTGAGGACTGGTGCGAATGCAGGAGGATGATGCGCATGCTGTTTGGGAAGCCTTAGATGTGATTAAAAGACAAGTATGACATATGGGATGATCCGCGTGCGCACCTCGCCAAATGGACAAAGGTCCATGGGGAAGAGCCACAACCTAAGTGGGTGCACTTGTTCTATCATACCCTTGATATTATACCCATGAACTGGTATATAGAGATGGAGCTCCACTATGGAACATGTGAATGGGATATCTTACGCAAAGGATTCCTTTTAACCTTCACATTTGAGGATTGTTGGTGGGATACTATTGATGATGCGCTACAAGTAGTAAAAGCAACTATCTTTAAAATACTCTAGGAGCTAATAGACGTGATTCAACCTGAATGGGTGACCCAATTGAGCTGCGTGTTGGAGTGTTACAACGTAAATATTAAAGAAGACGACGAAGATCCACGAAAAGTTAACATTCCAGAAACTGAAGGCTATCGCGAGGTTCAAGGGCCATTGGTTGAGGGCCCTGACATAACTGCGTTGGTAAAGACAAAGAAGCTAAGCATTAGTACGAAGGCCGAACCAAAGTATACCATGCTTGGTGACTACTGGGATGATGTGATGGTGGATAAGATCACTGAGTTAATCCGCGATTACCAAGACTTATTCCCGACCAAGATCACAGACTTAAAGGGAATCATTGGCGATTTAGGGATGATGAAGATCACCTTAAAACCCGACATAAAACCAATTAAGCAGAGGCCTTATTGCTTGAATCCGAAGTACAAGGAAAAGGTCCGCATAGAACTAGACAAAATGCTCGCAGCTGGAATCAATGAGCCAATGGAAGAATCCGACTAGGTAAGCCTTATGGTAGTATAGGAAAAGAAGCTGAAGGGTGAGACAAGAATATGCGTGGACCTCAAGAAATTGAATGATGCATGTGTGCACGACCCATTCCCAACTCCATTCACAGATGAAATATTGGAAAATGTCGGTGGGCAAGAAGCATATTCTTTTACTGATGGGTTCTCAGGGTACCACCAGATCAAAATTGTACCGAAAGATAGGAGCAAGACCACCTTCACGATTGAGTGGGGTTGCTTTCAATACAACGTTATGCCGATTGGGTTGAAGAACAAGTCAGCCATTTTTTCGCGCATAGTTGTTGCAACATTCAAAGAATATATCCACAAATTCCTGGACGTCTATCTGGATGATTGGAATGTATTTGGATTGGTTAAGCACCATGTAGTGAGCTTACGCTTGATGTTGGATACTTGCTGACGACACCAAATCATGTTGAACCTCAAGAAGTGTACGTTTCTTGTTCCCTTTGGAAACCTGTTGGGACATGTGGTCTGCAAACACGCACTGATCGTAGACCCCACGAAGATTGCAGTAATTATGAATTTGGAAGCACTGCGAAGTGTCAAACAGTTGCGTGCTACCCTGGGACATACAGAAATTCATCAAAAGCTATGCCCAGATCACCATGCCAATGGAGAAATTGTTGAAAAAGGATGTCACATTCTGCTGGAATGATGATTGCATGAAGAGCCTAGATGTACTAAAAGAGAAATTGGCCTCCGCACCAATCCTAGTCTTCCCAAAATGGGATGTGGAGTTTCATGTCCATGTCGATGTGTCGTGTATAGTGTTGGGAGTGGTACTAACATAGGAGGGTGGAGAGGTTGTCTAAAGTAGAAAAGAACTATTCCACAACTAAACGCGAGGGGTTGGCTATGGTGTACGCGCTCCAAAAATACTGGCACTATTTGCTAGGGGGACACTTCAAGATGTATACAGACCATTCCGCGCTAAAATATTTGGTCAATAAGCTTGTGTTGGGGGGGCACATATGTAGGTGGCTCTTATTGTTCCAAGAATATGATTTTGAGGTCGTTGTGAATCCTAGACACCTAAATGCAGGACCGAATCACTTGTTGCTAATTGAGATGGGAGAGGAACCTATTAGTTTAGAGGAAGGATTATTGGATGCACAAATCTTTGTTGTACGCGTAGCGGATGGACACTTTGAATACATAATCCACTTTTTGACAATGGGGACTATGCCGAAAGAATACTCTATCCAGCAGAAGAAGGAACTGGTGGTGCATGCGATTGATTTTTTTGTCATCACGGGACACCTATATAAGATGGGAAAGTATGAGATACTGCAGAGGTATGTACCTGAATTTGAACGAAGTCAGATCCTCATGAAAGTGCATGGGGGCGTTGTAGGAGGGCACTATACAGGGTGAGTGACCACGCTAAAGATTCTTTGCTCAGGGTTTTGGTGGCCAATCTTTCATAAGGATTCAAGAGTACATTGTAAGGCCTGTGATATATCTCAAAGAATAGGTAAACTATTGCAGAGGGACGAGATGCCTTTGAATCCACAAATGACACTACAGCCCTTCAAAAAGTGGGCAATCAACTTTGTAGGACCTATAAAACCTCAAGGAAAGATGGGTGCAAGATACATTATCACCACGATAGAGTACCTAACTCGTTGGGCCGAAGTGTAGCCGATAAAATATTGCACGGTCGCCACAGTTGCAAAGCTTCTATTCGAACAGGTACTAACTCGATTTGGATGTCTGAAGATATTGATGAGCAATCACGGTACACATTTCTTGAACGCAACAATAAGCACACTAACATAAGAGTTTCATGTGTATCATCAGAAAAGCACACCATATCACCCCCAAGCCAATGGGACAGTAGAAGCATTTAACAAAATACTTGAGAGTTTGTTGAGCAAGGTCTACAACACGTAAAAGAGTGATTGGGACCTATGCGTACCTGTAGTCCTATGGGCTTATAGGACAACTTGCAAGAAACTGACGGGACAAACACCTTTCCAGTTGGTTTATGGCATGGAAGTTGTCATGCCAATGGAGTATATTGTGCCTATTCTGCATATAGTAATGCTCACAGGTATGACGGACCATGAAGCCCTGGAAGAGAGTCTCGCGCAGCTGGAGGAACTCGAAGAGGAATGGTTCCTAGCTAGCTTTCATCAGTAGGTACAAAAGCAGCGGGAAAAGGCCTGGCATGACCACCATATTAAGTTGTGCACCTTCAAGGTAATTGATTTAGTGTTACTGTATGACAGTAATTTTGATAAATTCCAAGAAAGTTCATAATGCATTGGATGGGACCATACATTGTTAAGGAGGTCACAGATGGAGGCACATTACAGTTGGTAAAGCTAAATGGGGAACCTTTCACAGGAAAAGTAAATGGCAGTCGATTAAAGCCCTATGTGGGTGGTCCGACTATCTGACTAGCCAACAGAAGTATGGTCTTCATGCTCCAAGTAGTGAGACGAAGGTGCAGGACTATAAACGGAGGTAGGGGACACATGAATGGATATAGGGAAGTAGTTTCAACACCGCGATCTCCGAAAAACAGGTACAAGAGATTCAATAGGTAGTCGATCAGTGCGCTGCTGACCTTGCAGCAGTTTACATAGAGTTGGAGGGACTCCACCCGAAGATCTCTACACCGTTAGAGTGACTCGAGGGTGAGTCACGATGTTTGTGTTGGGGGCCTCTTGGGCATGGAATCCCCCTAAGCATGTTTTGGGGCTTAAAGCCCAAGTTTTGACCAAGTCCATTGTAAAGACTCTGTGATTTGTGGGTGCGGAGCGCGAAGTCATAATAGAGTCACACGGTTGTCCGCCCTTATTTTGTAATGTAATGTTAGCTTGATAGACCTACCCATGGTCCGCAGGCCATAGGATTGTATAAATAGAGCGAGGCTCTAAGTGTAGAGAAAAAGGAATAGAGGAATAGCATAGAGCATGATGAGTCTAAGGGATTGAGTCAAACTGTAAGTTGTGTCTTTGGTCACAGAGTAGGAGAAGGCTCTGCAACTGTGTGCATAGAGGCCTAGTAGTCCACAATTGAGTGCATAGGGCAGGTCGAGTTGGTAATAGTGAGAAGAATTAATAAAGAGAAGTTTTACCATATTTCTGTGTATCTTTTCTTGTTTGATGTATTATTGGGTATAATTTGTAAGTGTACTATTTATTTGTTATGTGAACGTATATGAATGTGTTGTATAAATAAATATAACATAAGGCATCCATTTATGCAAAGATACTTAATCGATAAATAGTGTAGAGCACTGCTCTAGTAGCGCGGGAGACCCATAGTCCTTGGTTAGGGCTATGTGAAGGAGAATACATCAGGACACAAAGGACAGGGAAGTGTGTGAAGCAACCTACATGTAGAGACTAGCAGTTGGACCAAATCAACCCCTCAGACATCTCAAGGGTGCAGAAACCTCGTTCCAACAGCCCCATACTACTTTGGGTGAGACTTCAATTTGCGCTCCGTGGACTGTTGCCGAAAGGGCCAGTAGTACAGGGATTTTCTTGGCTAAATAAATTCAAACATGGGTTAGGCCCCGACAAGCCAACAATCGGGTTCGAAGCCTCATCACAAATCGTGATCAGTGTGAACTGGGGTTGGTACTCCATACGATTGCTCCCCTTTTGCAAATTGTGATTGCGATATATTGCATCGCAACTGACTCTTCTGGGGCCAATTCTGTAATGTCGTTCCCTTTGCAATTGGGATATGCAATTATCACATCACAACTTTTCTTTCTTGGGGCCGATTTGAAACTGCTGACTTACCTCCAATCTGTGATTGCAATATCGCAATCGCAACCCGGTAGTGTTGGGGGGTGATTCCTCAACCCGCAGACCTCTACCTTTTGTAGTTAGCGATATGCAATACCAATGGAAATTTTCCACTTGGTGCTTCCCCATTCGTTGAAATTTTTACCACGTCACTTCCTCTTGCCACTTGCCCAGTCAAACTTGACCTTTGACTTGCCCTAACTTCTTCATATGAACTCGGATTTGAGTTCCGTTCACACCATTGGAATCAGGATGACAAGCACTTCAATCGAGTACTAATTTTATGGAGTTTCTGCCATTTTGAGTTTTGAGCCTTTTTACCATGCCACTGGCACCTTTTAGAGATCTACTTGGATCGATCCTCTCCACTAAGAGATTTTGGACTGCCAAAAGCATTTTTAGTCAATTGGAAAGTGAGGAAATTTCTCCCTCACTTTCTCTTTCTCAATCCATCGAGCTTTACTTAGACGCGTTCTTTTGAAGCCAACTTGAATATACTGCACATCTCCCCATCGTGAAGTTCTGTTTTTCCTGTCGAGAATGATATCTTCAAGCAACTTGTCTAGATACTCTGGTGCAAATTGTCCACTGTAGGAATCTGTGCAACCTCTTTGGTATCCATAAACAATGGAGGTTCATAAATCTTTAGGTTTTCAACATTCACTACTGAGTACATTTACATTTAAACAAGCAAGTCAAAAGGGAAAACATTGTCTCCAATATTTTCTCAATTTCTTCCCTTCTCCCTTCATTCTATACTTGTTGACATGGAGCCATACCTTGTCCCCAACTTAAAACTAATGGTCAACTCGATGCTTATCATGTCGAGCTTTATACCAAGCATGACTCTTCTCCAACTACTCATGTACTACATAATGAATCACCTATATCCGTTGAATAAAATTTCATGTTTCGTCCCTATCATCTCATCCATTGCCATCCTCATCTTTCCCAAAGACCATGTCTAAGGGATCCCTTGGTAGATAACCAACACATGTCTGAACGGTGAGCTCTGTGTGGATGATTGTGATGCCCGATTGTATCAATGATGCACATAAGGAAGTTGTTCATCCCACAACTTGGGAGGCTTTCCACAATAGCCTCGTAACAAGTGTACCACGGTGTGGTTGATGACCTATGTATGCCCATCAGTCTGTGGATGAAATGTAATATTTCTTTTAAGCTTAGTGTCCATCATTCTCCATACGTTGGTCGAGAACTCTCTAAGAAAGCGAGAGTATCGATCTGACACAATAGATGTGGACAAACCAAAATGGACCCAAACATGCTGAAAGAAAAGATAAGCAGTGACCTGCCTTTTACAAGGCACTAAAATATGAATTTTACTAAAACAATCCACGATGACATACAAATAGTCGTGAACTTTTCTAGACATAGGCAAACCACCTACAAAATCCATGGACACACTTTCCCATGGTTGACTTATAAAGTTTTCTATTAGAGGTCTTTGAAACAGAATATAACACAAAACCCTTTACAAAGCGAGTCACAATGTTTTTCATATGAGGCCAAAAACAAAACCTTTGTAAATGACATAAATTTTTTTCAACCCCAAAATGACCATACACAAGAGAGGTATAAGCCTCTCGGATTACATGTACCCTTTCATAAATGGGTATGCATAGTTTTCCAAGGTGATACAATAGTTTTCCCTACAAATAATAATTGTCCACTTGGAATCCACGAGTCAGTCTTGCATAAATCTCTTTAAAATCATCATTGTTAGCGTATTGTTTAGCATAACCTTCTAATGATAAAGAATCCTTTTTCAAAACTATAGATGCAAAAATAGGAGGGCGGGAAAGGGAGAGAAAACATATATGCTACTTTTTTGTTGGCGCCCTTCTTTTATTTTATTACCAGATGAAACTGTTGGAGGAATCCCGCCCATCTGAAATTACGGGCTTGTTGAAGCTTAGTCTATGACTGAAGTTACTGCAAGGGCTGATGATCCATATGGATGATGGTCTCCTTACTAATCAAGTAGTGTTTCCACTTATTTACACTCTAAACCAAGGAATACAACTCCCTGTCATACGTGGGATAATTCACAACAGCCTGGGAGAAAGTCTCTGAATGGTAACATACAAGCTTCCTTTGTTGCATCAATACAACACCCATGGCATATCCACTGGCATCTGTTTCAATCTCAAAGGGTTGTTGAAGGTCTGGTAAGGCCAGCACTAATGCTGTGATAATCTTCTCTTTCAGCATGTCGAAGGCTTTCTATTGTTTTCCTCCCCACTGGAAGGCTTGCTTGACGCTTGTCAATGCGTGTAAGGGGGTTGCAATAATAGAGAAGTTTAGAATGAACCTTCTCCAATACTGTACTACACCCAAAAAACTTCAGATCTTTAAAACATTTGTGGGTTCAGGCCATTTCATAATCGCATCTACCTGAGAGGGATCTATTTTCAATTGCCCATTACCGACTATGTGACCTAAATAAACCAGAGAGGTCTTCCCAAACTCACACTTTGAAAACTTTACATACAGTTTTTCATTTTTAAGAACATCAAGCACTTTCTTCACATGACATACATGTTCATCCCATGTCCTACTATAAATAAGAATATTGTCTAGATATACAAGCACAAAATTATCAAGAAAAGGCCTAAACAGGTCATTCCTTACCCTCATAAATGTGGTCAAAGCATGACACAGTCCGAATGGAATCACCATCCATTCGAACAACCCTTGTTTAGTTTTGAATGCAGCCTTCCAAATGTCTTGTTCTGCAACTCTAACCTAGTGATATACACTACATAAATCTAGTTTTGTAAAATAGACAACATTTTTCAACTGATCTAATAGTTCATCAATATAAGGGAGAGGGTTTCAATTCTTCCCCGTAATTTTTTTTAGCACCCTATAGTCTATGCACATTCTCCATGTGTTGTCTTTATTTAGCACCAACATTATCGGTGAGCCGCACAGAGAAGAAGTCAGTCTAATGACCCCTTGATTTAGAAAGTCCTACACCTATTTCTTAATCTCCTCCATCTCAATAGAAGCCATCCTGTACATGCCAATATTTGGTAAAGGAAAATCTTGTTGTGAATGGATCTCATGTTGCATTTCCCATTTTGGAGGCAAGCCTCTTGGTTCCTGAAACAATCCATCATAGTCAGAAATAATTTCAAATAATTCTTTCTTATGATCAGGATCACAACCTTTGAAAACATCAATTGTTTCAGCCTCTTTCACTCTCACTACCATGGGCATGCACCCTTTGCTGGAATTAACTAGTTGTTTAATCTACCCTGCACTTACAAGCCTAGCACTGACTTTTGTATGATGAGCTCTGACTATATATTCTACCCCATCCTTCGTGAGGTGGTATTTATTTTCGTGCCAAAAGAAAAATTCCTTTTGTCATATAGATACTGACTTCCCAAGATAATTCCACAGAAATCCAAACGAAAAACATATAACTCTACCTCATCAAATAATTTGGAAGAAATAACTCTACTTGTAATTTTTCTTTATCGCTTACCCAACCAACCAGGTATTGACTTGGATGAAGCTTAGTTTCGAGGCCTAACTTTTTCACTAAGGACTCTGAGATTAAATTTTCTTGGGAACCTAAATCAAAAAGAGTTTCCACCTTTGTGTGTTTTATAATAACTCTATTGTGGAATAATTCAATTTTGTTTTGCTCATTACTTACATGCTCATTCAAATAACTAGTACTTTCCATTGAATCAAAATTATTACTAGCAGAAGGAGTACCTTTTGCGCCCACAATTGTGATCAATGTTGCATCGCCAAAATCTGATCCAAGGTCCCACTGCACTGTTGCCACTATCTTCTTCTTGTCATTTCTGCTGAATCTCTTTGGTCTCAGCTCCATATGTAGCTTCCAACAATGGTCCTCATCATGACCTCCTCTCTTGCAATGCGTGCAAGATGGTGTTTCTCCATCCTCTTTCTTTTCTGTGATGATCTTCTTAGCCTTCCCCTTTCCTTTCTTCTGGAATTTTCCATACTGAGGGTTGAACGTGTCTTCTTGGCTTGATCATCTTTGTCATTCTTGCCTTGGATTTCAAGATGATTCACGTTTACACTGGCTGCATCAATAATAGTAGACTTGAACAATAACATTGAGTGTCTTATGTAACTATGTAGCGCACCAATATACTTACTTGTAGTCTCGGGCGAATCTAATGAGATGCCCAAATTCAATGCTTGTTTCTGAAATTATTCAGTAAATCTTTCCACATTTTGGCATTTACCTTGCCATAGATATTTCGATTCCATTAGTGCCTTTTGTTTATAAACCAAAGGGTAAAATTGGTCCTTCAATGTAGAAATAAAACTAGACCAAGAGGAAAGAAGGTTACTCGACTTTTTGCTGCCCTTATGCAACTTTCTCTCCCACCAAATGAGAGCAGTGTCACTCAGCTGAAGAGAGGCTAACTGGACCTTTTCCTTATCTTCTTCGATCTGCTGAATTCGGCAATAGACCTCTATTTGTCTTATCCAATTATTAAGTTTTTCTGCACTACACTCTCCATTATACATGGGCAGGTCAAATTTTACATCTAGCTTGAAGAATGGTTTCTTAGATGTATATTTGGAATCATGATTACAGTGATGAGAACTATCACTTGAAGAAGGAGATGGAGGAGACTCTTCTCCACCACCTTCATGATTTTCTGATCTATTTTCATCGGCATCTTGCTTCTCATGCCCAACTGCCTTCTCATACTCTGAAAACAACTTCTCCACTTTCTCTGCCATATTGTAGAATACCTTACGGAAATTGTGTTCCTCTTCTCAAAGAGATTCTTAATTTGCCATGTTTCTTCTTCATTGTGCACATCCTTCTTTGGGATCAAAGGACTTAAGCGTTCCTTCACCTTTTTGCAGCTTGTTCTGAGTTAGCATATACTCATGCAATTCGCATCAACAAAGACCTGCTCTGATACCAAACTTGATCCTAGATCTTTTACTTATAGATGCATAAAAATTACATGAAACAAATATTATAAACTAGGGAAATTAAAAGAACATAGAACAATGTGAAAATAATATGATAAGAAAGAAACCATGACAAAAATATTTTATTATGGAGTTCCTCCAATATGGACTACATCTCCAGGTCCTGCTCAATAGTGGGGAGTCCTTATTTCATTAAGTGGCATAAAAAGAGATAAAATTACAAGCAACATTCAATTACAATCCTTATACCTCAAATCTGGAATATAGATGAAGAAT
>APFE030520087.1:0-16567 GCA_000404065.3 Pinus taeda
TGATTTTAAGACTGAGACAATCTTTGTCACAATGTGACGTTGGACCATGGTGGACCATGGTAGATCATGATCGAACATGGTTGACCGGTTGACTGACACAATGTCACCAAAATTTCGACCATGGATGACCATGGTTGATTTTCATATTGAGATAATCTTTGTCAAAATGTGACTTTGGACCATGGTTGACAATGGTTGATGATGGTTAACCATCATTGACCATGGTTGACCATGGTTGACGATGGTTCACATAAGGTTGATGTTCATATAGAACAATATTTCTCACAATGTGATGTTGGACCATGGTGGACCATGTCTGACCATGATTGACCATGATAGGTCATGGTTGATCATGATTGATTTTAAGATTGACATAATATTTGTCACAATGCGACGTTGGACCATGGTGGACTATGGTTCGCCATGATTGAACATGGTTGATTTTCATAGTGATGAAATCTTTGTCAGAATGTGGCATTGGACCATGGTTGACCATGATTATAAACTAAGGGGATTTATATTAGACCCTAGGATTAATATTATAAACCCTATGAATCATATTATACTTTAAGAATATGAACCCTTAGTTTAATACACCCAAGGGATTGATAAACTCAAGGATCTACTAAATAATAATAATAAATTTTTTCTAGCAATAAAATAGTTGATCCAGCCTTTATAAAGAAATAATAATAATTAATAATAGTAAAACTATGTGAATTAAAAGTGTCTATTTCCATGACATAGGAGGTTTTAGAATATATTAAATTACATTAATTTTAATTATCTTATTATTAATATTTTAATGAAAATATGAAATAAAAATTAAAGAACAAAATATTTTTTAAATAAAATAACTAAAATCTTAAATAATAATAGCAAATAAAAAATATTTTAAATAATAATAAACGAAAATAGTTCATGAATCTTAGGAAAAATATAAAATTTCATAAATTCTAAGCCATAACAATGCTAAAGTGTAAATATAATTAAAATGACAATTATAAATAGAAAATTAAAAATAAGAAATAAGTTAAAATCTCCATAAGAATTTTAAGGATACTACAAATTTATTTGTTATTTAGTAATACATATATTTATTGTTAATTATTATTTGTAAAGAAAGAATAAAGAAATTATTTTAACGTCCACGAGGCTAAAGATAGCATATGGGAAATATTGCTTCTTCATCTGCTTGATGTATTCGGTCCTTTTTCTGTGAAGCTTCACAATAAATGCTCTGATCTTCTCAACAAACCCCTCGCTAAATAGATTATCCCAAGAGCTAGCTGCTAGCATATCTGCATAACTTTCCCTATTGTCTTTGAAGGCCTCACATTCTAAAATGAAATGTTTTTATGTTTCCACTTTTCTGGAAGAATAAAAAATGCATACTCTTTCCTCTCACACTTCTTTTGGCATTTTCCAATGCCATGTTTCACAACAGAGTTGATGAGAATTAATCCTTAATTGAGCAATAAGAATTTTGGCTCTCCAAGAGATATTGGCCTCTATGTATGACTTTGGTTGATGACTATGAGTGGGATTAAACACTTCAATATAGTAATTTTTCTTTCTTCCTAGCTCCTTATCCCAAGTACGCTTGTGGAACTTTTCCATAACAAAATCTTGTATCTGTTTGTTTTTTATGGGACACGCGTTCAAGCAAATACCCCATTTACTAAACCATTTATTATTTTGCTGCATCCAGGTTTTTTTTTTTTTGCACAATCTGCAATTAAAGACAACCTTAGGCCATCTACCCTCTTCCATTTTATCAATTTTTTTAAATACCTTATGACTTGCACCATAGCAATTTCTTCAATCGGAGCAACCCTTATTTCACTTAACAAGATAGCATAAGGAACTGCACTTTTAATCATGAATATATTTGTAATCAAACGCTTCTGAATTTTCTCAATTTGTTTCCACTGCATGTCGAATGTACTGCTGACCCATAGTTCACAACCATAGAGAATCACCAGAATCACTAGAAGCCCAAAAATAGTTTGA
Source organism: Pinus taeda (assembly GCA_000404065.3). Taxonomy (NCBI): domain Eukaryota; kingdom Viridiplantae; phylum Streptophyta; class Pinopsida; order Pinales; family Pinaceae; genus Pinus; species Pinus taeda. The sequence continues at coordinate 2,014 of APFE030520087.1, forward strand.
GTGGTTTCGAGTCCCATAACTCTGCCTCTCCACACCTATTTTGAAAAGCATAAAATGTTGTCCAACCCCCCAAATTTATTTTCTTTCTACAACCATCCCAACTTAGATTTTTGTGGAAGTCGATTCTAAGGTATTTGTAATCCACAACTTCTTCCAGAATGTTGTCTTCAAAGAAGAACTTATGCTGGTTATGTTTTCTTTTCCTACAGAAAACCACTACTTTCATTTTGTTGATATTGACTTGCATCCCCACACTTCTATAAAAATGCTCAAGGGATAGTAAGTGCTCTTGCAAACCAAGAGTCGATTTAGCATCCATAATAAGGTTATATGCATACAAAAAAATCCTTATAACAAACTTGTCCAAATAGATACCATAATGTGACCATCACCCCCTTGCGAATTTAATCACTCCTCAAGCTTGTCGATGTATAAACCAAAAAGTGTAGGATAAAGTGGGCAACCTTGCTTGACCCCGATATCGCTTCTAAAACTTTCAGAAATGCCTGCTAAAGTTCTAATTTTAACTTTCACCTCTTCATACAGCCTATGCACAACTGCTCTCAAATGTTTAGGAACCCCAAGTTCCTCCATTCTGTGCCAAAGCTTATCCCTAGGAACCGAGTCAAATGCTTTTCTGAAATCAACAAAGCAACAAAAGACGACTTCTTTTTTCTCCCAAAATTTTTCAATGATGTGCCTTAAAGTTATACAACGATTAACTGTGGAATATTTAGGTATAAAACTTGCTTGCCCTTTAGCACACTTATCTCTTTCTTCTTCCCACTTGCTAATTTTATTTTCTAGCATGTTTCTAAATAGCTTTGCAAACAAAGGGTTTTTCATGATGGTCCTATATTTGGAGGGATTATTGACATCACCGCTCTTGAAAAGAAGTTTTTCCAGACTAGTTGTATAATATGTGAGGAGCCCCTATTTATGATGTTGTTGAAAATTTTTGTAATGTGAGGTGCAAGGATCTTTGAGCCCCACTTTAAATATTCTGCTTGGAATTCAGCTAAATCTTTTGCTTTTTCAACACCCAACTTCTTGATACCCATCTCTACCTTCTTGATACCAAGAAAGAAGGTCATCAAAAATTTTGATTCCAAAAATAAATTTTGATTCTTAATTATTATTTTATTATATTTTTTAAAAAATTCTATTATAATATAACTAAAAATATTATTTGTATAAATGTATATTTTAATATTATTAACTACTCTATTAAAAAAGTTGAAAATTAAAAACTAAAATAATCTTAAAACAAAATAATTTTAAATATAATAAGCTTGAATACTTTTAAAATCATAATAAGATGAAGTGTTGCTCTCAGGTTGAATAAATGATGGTTTCTGACCAACAATCCATCACAAGCAATGCTCAATCCATTACTTTAACAGGGAGATGAGCGACGAGCATCACTGCCGCCGCTGCCAACAAACTTGCACCACCGCAAAATTAAATAATTTGTTTTCCATGGCTTCATTGTCCCTCACGACACAGTGGTGGATGTGAGACGAAGATGAAGCATATTTTAGGTATATTCTCTCATGTTAAATCTCACCCATCGAATTAAATTAAAAAGTAAAGTCAATTGCGCCCTATCCACCTCGGGTCGAAATAGGAACGCTAAGACGAAATATGTTGTATGAATTATTAGTGTTGAAATCAATGCCAAATCTTGATTAGTGAATAGTTATGAATGTAATTACAATTTGCAATAAGTACCATGTTCATATACTATTAGGTAAGCTTTCCATGGTTCAAGATATGTAAATATTTTGTTAAAAACTAATGTGAAGGCCAAAAATGGTTGTGGAGAGCATGTGAGGAGCAATGAGTCCACCGTAGGAGAAGATGAAAGGAGGGGAATTAGGCTATTAAATGTCTACTTATATTTTTTTGTCTTCAATCTCTATTTATAATTCTACAACCTAAGTTTATATTAATGTTGTGAATAAAATGGATACGCAGCTTTAATGAGTTTGATCATGTTAATTTATGCTACATTATTTATTTACATGCATTTATGAATTTGAATGGCGTTCAAATTTTAATGGTTTCAAATTTATATGGAGATTTTTGAACTTGGATCACATTCCTACATTGTGGGTTGGACAATCTTCCTTTATGAAATGTGATGGTTTAGTCTCATGTTTAACAAATTGCAAAATAAAAAATATATTTTTCTTCTAAACAAGTGAACATGCCACAAAGTGGTTAGACTTTTTTCCAGAAGAAAAAAACCAACAATTTTCATTAAAATGGAATTGTTAACATAATTTGTGAAAGAAACATGATAGCAGTGCATACTTGGTCACCACAATACCCCATAGGGAGAACTAGATATAACATAAACAAAAGGGAAGTCAATCATTACAATGTTGGTCAACAAACCCCAACTTAAATCTAAAAGAAAAAAGGGTGTAAGGCATGCAAAAAAATAGTTGGAAAATGATTTGACCAACATGCACCTAGAGATGCTCCGACAAGCCTCATCACATGCACATGCATAAATTTGTCATGAAAAATAGTCAGAAGATGCTCTGACCATATTGGGTGCACCTAGAGATGAAAAAAGGGCATATTGGCAACACCGGAAGATACTCTGAACTACAAGAAAAACATAGTAGGAAGATACTCTGATAAGAAAGAAAGTAAACACCGAAAGATACTCTAACTAGAAATAAATGCCTAGAGATGCTTTGGAAGGTCACCTCATTGCTTATGGAAGCTAGCATAAAGCTATTTCATGACAAGAAAACAAGGTTTCAAGGCTCATAAACCCCAATGACGTCCCCAACGACAACGAACGCAGAAACAATAGTTATCCAACAAAACGACATATGGAAAATGACAACAATGTAGATAAACCATAAAAGCAAGCCGCAAAGCAACATCTGTGAAACAAAAAGACCCTGATGAAGACCAACACGCACCAAAATATGCAGAAAGGTCACCACGAACTGTAGCAACACCAAAAAAGGGGAACACCATGGCAAAAATGAGCCATGGGAGGTAATCGACGACATGGACCAAGGCTGAGGTGTCTACGATTCAGAATGAAATAGAAACTTCCACTCCCTCTAGACTCTAAATTCCTCTGTTGATGAAATAGAAACCCTAGAAGTAGACCCTAGAGTAATCTTTGTGATAGAAAACGATCCCAACAAACAATAGCACGTACCAAAATCTACAGAAAGGCCACCACAAACTATAGCCACACCCGCAATGAGGAACACTGTGACGAAAATGAGCCATGGGAGGAAACAAACGACATGAACCAGGGTTGAGGCAGCTAGGGTTCCAGCTGCCTCGCCGAGTGAGGTCAAAGTCAAAGTCGTTAGACTTTCTCAAATATAAAATTGAGAAAATAAATAAGTTTTTTTTTGTAAGCTTAGCAGTACCTTTCATTCATTCATATATAAACATGCAGGTTACAAATATATGAGTCATTCAATGGCCTCAAACCGCCCAGTGGGAAACCAAATTTGTTGGCCACCAAATCACATTATAAGCCATCCAAAACATAAATAGTTTGAGTCTTTTTAGCCAAGCCTTATAACGCTGATAGTCTGGAAACCAACTAGTAAACATCATACTAAAAACATAAATGCTACCCGATATAAACATCCAAAATTTAGCCAAAATTAACAGTCATAGCTCCAACCCACTAATCATCCAACGATTGCACCCAAGCAGGATCTTTAGCACTTGATCCTAGTAATTCAAATTGCAGCAGACATGGGATATGTCGCTCGATGCAGCCCAAACGAGCGATCTGATTCTACAACTATTGTTTGATAAGTTGGAGCTCATTTTGAATGTCTTGTAGGCCCAACTTGGCCTCACTATGCACCATTGTGTTCGTGGTCACAACCATTGCTTTGGCCACTATGAACTTCATTAACCAGTAAAGATGAATGGATTGTCTGAACAGGGTGAGACGACCACGCGTGTACCCAAGGTCCGTGATTAGTTCCCCCCAGTCTTTAGCAGGCAGTTCAAGCTCAGCTTGCGAATTCAGCTCTGCCTCCTAGTTTGCAATAAATTGTTTCACCTGCGTCAGGGTCCCTTTGCAGTAAGCCTAGACCGTGGCCTGAGGATTCTTAGTGTTTGTTTTTCAACCCATATGTCATGCAATCCCCTACCTCGCAGTCCCCTAACGCGTTGTTCCCTGCCGCACAGCCCCCTATCGCGCAGTCCCTCTTCGCAGCATCCCCTGCTGTGTAGTCTCCCATCGCTCAATCCTCTGTCGCCCAGTCCTCTGCTGCTCAGTCTGACTAGAAGATGGATCTTCATCTTTTCCTTTATCTTCCTAGTATCTTCTGCCTCTTCCGCCTCGACCTGAGGATCCACCACAAGGCCGAGACTTCACCATATCTTCCAAGGGCGGGCCCCCTTTCTTCACCCTTCTCCCACTTTCCTGCACTCGTGACCCAACCCACTGTATAGAGGCCAGAACTGAAGACAACATAAATGGACCTATAATATAATTTCTATAGAGAACCACCCAAAAAACAAGCATTAATTTAATGAATGGTCAAAAAAACAAATGCAACACCGGACAACACTGCGTCCCTTCAAAATTCAACCATCCGAGACAGTAAACATATATAATTAATAACCCTCTGGAGATAGGAGGTATCACTAGAATAAGAACGATGTCCCCCATGCCCCCCTAAGCCCTAAGTCCTTAGACTTGGCCCTGATCATTTTCTAAAACCCTTGCTCTCGAGAGGGCTTGTCCCAACAATTCAAGCTTAAATCGGGAAACCCAATTATCAACATGCAGAGAAAACATCATGATAAAAATTTCGAAACTAGTAAACATGCCCATGCAAGAAAGAATATTTCCAAATAATATGGAAATTGACATTATATAACCGAGAAGGCCTATATTTCCAGTCATAGAAACTGCTAATTTAAGCAGTGTTTCATTTCCCCTTCGGGCGCGAAGTTTATCCCAAGAGCTTCCCCCCACCCAGGGTACAGAAATAGCATTATAACATAGAAGACTTTATATGCCAAACTTGAGTAGATAGGCAGTAGCTGGGTATTCCTCTCACGTTCCCAGCGTCGTAAACCTGTAACCAACAAACTTAGGCTCCTTAAGAAGCTCACGTCCCAAGTTTATACGCTGGATATATGGTCTTAACTCCACCTTCGCTCCCACTACATGTAGGCGCCAATGATTGCCAACCTTCACATCGTAGATCTGCCAAGATCTGCAACGCTGCATATTATCACACTAAATACACATGTGAGGGCGTGGGGGATACCACCCACCATCCCAAAACAATAAAATCTTTGTCATATCAATCAAGCCCAAGGAAGCCTCTAGCTGTCTCGCACCCCAATCAAGAAGAAAAAATAAATAAGTTTTAAAATAAATAAAGAAACACATAAAGTAATAGAACAAATAAAGTTATAATATATATATATATTATATATATAGATATATATAATTTCTCATCAAATCAAGGAATAATCTTCCATAAAAACCATTGTATAAAATTTAATACTTTAAAAATCAACACTAATGTAAATGATATTTATCACTCTCTTTATATATATTAAGAAACAAAATCAAACAATAATAAAATGAAGTACTACATAACCATTTTTAAAAAATCCTTAAACCATTTTTTACTTTTTGTTTATATTATATATTATATATTAACTAATACTGAAAGATTTCTATTAATATACAACATGATTGCAAATACATCTGATAGACTATGAGGTCATGAGTAAAACATAAGCAGAATTTGCCACCTTAGAGCTTTCAAGGCCATTAACCCAATGGAGAAATGACAACACCATTGTACCCGTATATATAGAAACCACATAAGCCATTTTATGACTTTTAAAAACATAAACTCCATGCAAACATATCAATCATAAACGAAGATTAGAGCATCAACGTCTAACGACCAACAAAAATAGTAGACAATTTGGAGATATTACACCCCGTTCTTAATTAATGACCTCGATTATTGGAGTTATTACACCCCATTGGGGATTTGTTTATATATTTTTAAAATAGGATATATATGTTTAAATGTAATTTTTTTGTTTTATATATTTTAAAAATAAATTACATTTCATAAAACATATATTATATTTTGCATTGGTGATTTGTTTCACCTATCAATAAGAATAAGATGCAAAATTAAAAGTACTTTTTGAATTGCAAATAAAACAATATATTCCCTACTTTAATAGGGATTAACTACATGATGGCACAATTCAATGTTTACAAATAAATACATGGAAAGGATAAAGTTGAATTGGACACTATTAAAACAGATACAAAATGGTTGAATTTAGTTTTTTTAACATATGTCGTTATTTTGCTTTAATACAAGGACATTATATGCATATTACGAAAAGATAAGAAATACGTAAAAATTTATTGAGAAGAAAATAATAATAATAAAAATAATAAAACATGATTGAGTAGTAGATATTTATTTTAGCATTTAAAATTAAAAGTTTTTTAAATTCATATGAATAGCTCGATCTAAATTCATCTTGACGAGGGTTATGTCTTATGAGGTTTTGGGTTCGAACCCTTGGGTCAGTCCATCCAAAAAATAAAACAAGTCTTTGAATGACTAAAAAAATATTGAATTTAACTATATACGTAGCCAATTCAGTTTATTATCATTAATATTTATCTTCACAACTTTTATATTGTGAAATGATGGTTATTGATATGAATCATAAAACAAAAACAATTGGTTGAAATTACTTAATAATTTTAATTTAATACCAAAAATTTAATATTATCTTATTTTTTATAAATAAAAAATAAAAAATTTAATTAAAAATATTTAAAATAATAAAAAAATTACTCAAAACTTATAACATTAACTTTTTTACATTTAATATCAGAGTAATCACGACTGTACACGTGTCGATGAAGTATATGCAGTTAATCATTGCGATTGTTTTGTAGTCAGCGAAGTATAGACAGTAGAATGCTTGTAATTAATAGTTGGGAGGAGACACTGATAATCAGTGGATACATTGTTTTCTAGTTAGCAAAATACAGAGAGTAGAATGCTTGTAATTAATGGAGTTGTCTATAGTGCAATGTTTTGGAGTTTTCGTGCTAGAATCCAATGGAAAAATTTGAAGTGAAATCTTAATTTGTGTTATTTAAACTAATTTTTTTACTGTATATATGGATTTGGCACCATGAAAAACCCCTAGGGCACTTCTATTGTGCAAGATTTACCCATCAATCTTTTGATTTCAATAAATTTATACCAGATTTAGAAATTAGAGCAGAAAATCTACGGAAAAACTTCTAAAAAATCGCAATAAAAACAACTCCATAATTAATAGTTGGCGAGAGACACTGATAAGTGGATTCATTGTTAAATCTCCCACGAACTTCGTGTATAAATTGCAGTATTGGGAATGCAATCTTCAATTTTTTGTTTTGAGTGTTCATCTCTGATACAATATCAAAACAAGGTTGTTTAGTCTTTGTGAAGTCTGAGAGCTGCGTGGGAGGTTTGGTGAATCAATGTGCAGAGAGCGTGAGACTTGTGGTAGTTGTTGTTGTGTGAAAGCGACATAGATTCTTGTGTGAATTTGTTGTGTGAGCACTACGTGGGAGGTTTGGTGAAGTTTTACAGAGTCATCGTCATCATTAAGGAGTCATTGTCTGCAAATCACTGACTGTCTTGACTAGTCGAAATTTGAAAAGTTTGAAATATGAGTGTGATACAGTGCTAAAGTGCAAACTGATTGGGTAGCCATAGCCACTGTTCATTGGAATGAAGAAAGTATATGGGTTTTGGACATCGTTTTTGGACATCGTTGAAGGAGACAAGTCCATTAGTGAAGAGAGCTTTTTGTTTCTAATATCAAAACTTGGTATGACCATGTGGAGTAAGTCTTTTGCTTTAATATAAGGTTTTACTTATTGAGAAGGAATTATATTGGTATTAAAAGAGCCCAAATTGTGTGGTGATGTTATTTAAAAACAAATGAGTGGGGTGCTTTCCTACTTGTGAAAATAATTTATTTGAGTTTGTTTTTTAATGGAAGGTAAATTTCTTGAGTTTAAAGGAGAGGGAAGGATTTTTAAAATATTTGCCTTTTTTAAGTGGCGAAAGGATTTTTAAATAAATAAAAAAAGGTTGTTGGTAGAAATTTTTATGATGCCGTAAAAGTGTGTGGTGGAAGTATTTTTTTTATCTTTGGTGCTTGGATCTAGGATTATTTGGTATTGGGTATTAAAAGTGTGTGCTGAAAGTATTTCTTATATTTGGTGTTTGGATCTAGGATTATTTGGTATTGGGTATTTGGTATTTATCTAAGATTTGGTCTAATTTTTTGGGAAATTTCGCTGATACTTATTTGAATGAATCCACTAAACTTGATGGAGGAAATTATGTGAATTGAAAATTCAAGTTGTTGACAATTGTTGAGGGTTATAATTCGTGGTCAATTGTGAGTGGGAAGGAACCCAAACCCACCGTTGCAGCTTTTGTTCTAGATTGGAGAAACAAGAGATGAAATCAAAGGTGTTAATGCGAATGTTCATAAGGGACAAAATTATTCCTCACATCAGAGATTGCAAGACATCCAAAGAAACATGGGATATGCTCAAAATTTTTGTATGAAACAATAAATACAAACTAAATCTTATTTTTGAAGACTAAGATTTTATCTATAAAAATGGAAGCAAACGAAAATATAAGCAATTTCATGTTTTGTATCAAAGATTTAAGTGATAAGTTAGGAGATATTGGTGAAAAGGTGTCAAGTACTTACTTGGTTACCATCACATTAAATGACTTAGTGAAACATTATCAAACTTTTGTTTCAACTCTTTTAGCTAGAGAGAAGCCCCCTACATTTGATGAATTGACACAAATTATTCTACAAGAGGAAGAGACGATGAATACCTTTAATTTGGGATCTAGTATTTCATATTTGGCATTGGTAGACAACGATAAAAAACCATATAATTAAATCCATGGGAAAATAACAAGGGAGGCAAGTTTCAATCAAAACATAAAGGTATGGCACAATCTAAATTTCCAACTCATGATAAGAGAAATGATGATTGTTATTATTGTGGTAAACTTCGTCATCACTCTAAAGATTACTATAAAATAAAATATAATGAGTATAAACAAAGAAACATAAGGCATAATGGAAATTTTGTGGATAAAGACACCTCAATCAGTGATGGATTTCAAAATCATAGATTGTTTGTTTCTGATGCAGCATTGTCTGCGGAAATTGATGATGTGAATTTTGGTTCATTGATTCTAATGCATAACTCCATATGGCTTGTAATAAGGATTTGTGTAAGGTCCATTTCCATACTATATATATGTATATATTTTTATAAATCACAGCAAAATACAACCAGAAGATAAACGCATTGGAATTTCAAATTTATTCATCACTGTCTAACACATTCCTGAAACTCATTTCAGGAAACATATCATAACATTTACATACTTTTAACTAAGATAAAATAGTAATGAAACACATATGTATCGTTCACCAGAAGGTGAGACTCTGCTGTTTCTGGTATTCCCTTGTTGTCAGTCACCTCCACGAGTGAATGACGACGTACTTGATCTGAATGCGAAGACCCACCGGTTAACCTCCCAGCCTACTCCTTGGGTACTCTTCTTCCCCGCGGACCCCCGAGCTGCAATGGGGTTGCACAATGGAGGAATGCACTAGCTGGTAGAGGAGAGCACTCCTTAGCTCAAGAGTCCCTTCTCTAAAATCCTCTACCTCACCAAACTCACTATAGTTTCGTAATCACTGCTCTGACATCATCTCACCCATCCAACAATAGGGTTAAAAAAAGTGTCTTCTCCCATGGCTTGCCCCTTCTTTTATAGGAGTCCTCATAGGTGACACTTGGCATGTCATGCATAATTAATTATTTTTTTATAATTCAATAGCTTGATTATTCACCCACCCATGTGTCACTCTCTCATCAATGGTCTCCCAAAATTATTTACTTAATTTTTTTATTTTAAACTAATATTTTCCTCACCTCAACAAGATTCCTATTTCTTCTCCTAGTTGTCTCTTTATCCCCCCTTTTTATTCCTTAATTTGTGTTCATTACTTAAAGTCAATTAACGAGTCAAGATTTGATCCCCTATCTACTCCCTAATTTAACTCAGGTTATCTCTCAGATTGATATTCTTATGTTGGTTGTTGCCACATGGAGGTTCTCTACATTTCTCTAAATTTAATTTATTATTCTTATTTTAATTCACCTTCCTCTTTTCTTAATTAGGTTTAATTAGTTTAGGATTAATCTTTATCCTTACAATTATGTCCCTCTTTCCCCTTTTACCTAATTAAACCACAAAATCTACCTAGAATTTGCCAACATGGGACGGGTAGAGTTTTTAAGGTAATCTATTTTATTTCTTCCTATGATCCTCTTAACCCAAGTTTTATTTTCGTTTTAATTTCCTCGGGTTCTAACATCATTTACCCCTGATGTAAATTTATCTAGTTTTCATTCCTTGATTGTATCTATTATTTAATTTATTTTTAATGATTCCAAGGGTGCCAAGTTTGGTCGTGCCCTTCAAGAACTTCCCTTGAAGTTCCAAGGCTGTCACACCTAATAGTTTATTTGCGATGCCAAGGGTTCCAAGTTGGTCGTTCCCTTCAAGAAATTCCCCTGAGGTTCCAAGGGTGCCACACCACTTGCCCTTTAAGAATTCAGTGACTATGAGGGGAAAGTATAGGTGCAGCGTCATAGACCACTATCATCTCTTATGTTGCCTGCTATAGTGAGACTAATGGTGTCGGGGATCAAGGAATCCACCTTGATGCGCGCCCCCCCGGTAAAATCCTCATGAGCCACCCGACTTTGGGACCTACCCTCATGGCATCGTGATCTTCAAGGCGAAGGTGTTTCAACCCTTCCAACCCAAGTCATAGCGGGAGTGCTAGTGGGTGAGATCAGGGACACTGTCCCACCCCTCCCATGTAGTTCCATCCACCTGTACAACCCCATCACCCATATGTGAGTCATTCGGTCAAGTAACTAATCTGTGCCTGCAACCATTAACATATCATCATAATATAGTTAAACATATATGGCAGGTTTCAAGATCGATTTAGAATTTCAAAGATAAAATAATATGAATTTTCATCAAACCAGGTGTCATCAACTCGTCATATGTGAGTGCCTTTGATGGTTTCCTACCATACTCAATAATCATCAATAACAATGTTTCTCAACGTTAGTCATTGTCATAATAGCATCATTAACAATTTCTAGTCATTCACATCATTGTCCATTGTAATCCTAAACTAAAGAAAGTAGGTAACATAGGGGACACATCCATCATGGATATCATCATTAAACATCAATGGAAACATACATATTCATTAAGCTATCAATATCGTAACATCAATAGAAATATACCTGTCCATCAAATTTATCATCATCATGCTTTTAGTAGAGAGCATACATATTCTTTACTACCCTCATCATCATAAATTCAAATAGAGACCAAACTTAACTATTTAATGTTACAATCATCAGAATACTGATAGATAAGATACATAACCATTCATGCTATCATAATATCAATGGAAAGCATTCATAAACATCACAACCATGAATATCTCAATCACTAATAATAGTGTCATGTGCCCGGATCCTCAACCTGAGGTCCTCAAAGAATAATGTGTGGGCCTTATGGCGAAATAAATGTTAGTGTCATATCATTGTCATTCAACTAGAGCGGGCACTACATACACCCCCTCTTAATAATAGACTTCATCTCGAAGTCCCTAGAATAGGTAAGGAAAACGGTGACGAATCTCCTCGGCATCCTCCCAAGTAGCTAAACTGGGACTATAATTGTCCCACTGTACCTTGACCTGGTCCACTAATTGTTGTCTAAGCTGCAAATTTCTCTGGTCCAGTATGCAAACTGGTTCAGTCATCACTATTCCCCTCATCCAAAACCTGCAAATGACCAAATTCAGTAATATGCAAAGGATCTGAAATATAATGACATAAAACAGAAACATGAAACACATCATGCATACGTGCTAAAGATGGAGGTAAGGCAAGCCTATATGCCACTGGCCCTTTCCTTTCTAAGATTTCAAAAGGTCCCACAAACCATGGAGAGAATTTTCTCCCTTTCCAAATTTTATAGAGCTTTTTTGGGGCCTTACTCTCAGGAACACCCTATCCCCCACTTCATAACTTCGGTCTACCCGATAAGCATCAACATAGCTCTTTTATCGATCTTGCGCTTCCTTTAGCCTCCCCCTAATCATGGTCATTTGTTCTTCCATCTCTTGCACCACTTCAGGTCCTACTAATACTCGGTCCTCTAGCCGGTCCCAACTGAGAGGTGTTCTGCAAGGTCTTCCATATAAGAACTCAAATGGCGCCATCTTGATGGAACTCTGATAACTATTATTATAAGCAAATTCTACAAGTGGTAAAAACTCCTCCCATCTCTTTTGTTGGTCCATCACATACATCTGAAGCATGTCTTCAAGGATTTAATTTGTCCTCTCTGACTGCCCATCTGTCTCCAAGTGATAAGCAATGTTGAAGTTCAACTGGGTTCCCAAAGCTTCTTGGAAACTGGTCCAAAATCTTCTAGTAAACACTGCTCCCCTATCGGATATGATCTTTCTAGGCACTCCATGTAATCTCATAATCTCATTAATAAAAACCCTCGCAATTTCTAGTGCCTTATATGTAGTCTTAACTGGTATGAAATGGGCGCTTTTGGTCAACGTGTCCACTACCACAAATATGGAATCATGTCTTCTTGAGGTCGTTGATTGTCCCACAATGAAGTCCATAGATATAACTTCCCATTTAGATTTTGGTATCTCATGGGGCTGCAATAAACCTGCCGGATACCTGTGTTTGGCTTTTACTCACTGAAACTCTAACAATATTGCTACCAAGTTCATGATGTCCTTCTTCATCCCTTTCCAAAAGAAGAGTGGTTTCAGATCCGCACTTATCTTCTTAACACCAGGGTGTGCCATGTATACAGCACGATGTGCTTCATTTAAGATTAATTGGCATATATCTTCATTCGATGGTACATATATCCTTCCCCAAAATTGTAGTAGCCCATCATTATCAAGGGAGTATTCTTCATATTTTGGGACCCTCATTTCATCTTCCCTCAAACTTTTGCTAACCTCCTGATACCAGGTGTATTTAATTTTTAATTCAAGCAGTTTCTCCCTCAAATTTGTTTTCAAGGGAATCACTGAAAGTATCCGCGATCTCCTACTTAAAGCATCAGGCACCCTATTTACCGTTCCTTTGATGTAAGTGATATCAAAATCATATTCGATAATTAGCTCAGACCATCGTCTTTGCCTTGCATTTAAGTGATCTTGAGTGAATATGTGTTGTAGCCCACAATGGTCAGTCCTAAGATCAAACTTCCTTCCTAGAAGGTAGTGTCTCCAAATCTTTAGTGCATAAACAATTGTTGCCATTTCTAGATCATGGGTTGCGTAGTTTTCTTCATGGTTTCTAATTTTCCTTGATGCATAGGCTATTACTCTTCCTTCTTGCATCAACACACAACCTAGTCCTTCTTTGGAGGTATTACTGCAAACCAAAAATTCTTGTTCCATATCCGGCACCTTCAAAATTGGTGTTGTCGTTAATAACACCTTTAACCTTTGGAATGCCTCTTCACATTTTCAGTCCAGATGAATTTCTTGTTCTTTCTTTGGAGCTCGGTAATGGGGTTTGCTATTTTTGAAAACCCTTCTACAAATCTACGATAGTACCCTGCCATGCCCATGAAACTTTGTATTTCATGAAAATTGGTTGGTGTTGGCTATTCCATGATGGCCTCGATCTTTACTGGGTCTACAGCGATACCCTCCCTAGAGATAATGTGTCCAAGATAATGAATCTTGGTTTGGTAAAAGGAACACTTTGACAACTTCCCGTACAATTGGTTTTCTCTAAGACATTGTATAACTATCCTCAAGTGTTCGTCATGCTCTTCTGGGGTCTTTGAGTATATCAAAATGTCATCGATGAAGACTTGTACAAACTTGTCTAAGTAATCCCGAAATATTCCGTTCATCAAACTCAGGAAAACACCCGGGGCATTTGTCAGTCCAAAGGGTAAAACTACAAATTCATAATGCCCAAATCTTGTTTTAAAGGCTATCTTCGAAATATCTTCTTCTTTGATTCTCAACTGATGATATCCCGACCTCAGATCTATTTTTGAAAACACAATCGCCCCTCTCATTTGATCAAATAAGTCATCTATCCTTGGAAAAGGGTATTGATTCTTTATCGTCACTTTATTCAACTGGCGGTAATCAATGCACAGTCACCAAGACACATCCTTTTTCTTAACAAAAATCATTGGGGCTCCCCATGGAGATATGCTAGGTCGTATGAACCCCAAGTCTAATAATTCCTTTAATTGGATCTGCAATTCCTTTAGCTCTGGAGCCGACATCCGATAGGGTGCCTTTGCAATAGGCTCCATGCCTGGTTTAAGGTCGA
>APFE030520095.1:0-10780 GCA_000404065.3 Pinus taeda
ATCGGTCAATCATGTTGAGCATGTGTGTCTGGATGGTTTGAGTCAACTCATCGTCACGTCATGTAAGTGTGTGTTTGCAAGATAATGTATGCACCTTATCACTCATTCACACACTTAGTCATTTTGCTGAAGTTTTGACAATTGGGTTCCCCTCTGACATTTGGATTCACCCCGCCATCGACTTGGTCGACTATCACACAGAAAAGCACAGAAGCACCAAGCAAGCCATTTCAAGTTGTGCTTCCCAAAAAAAGATCAATCAACCTTCATGTTGTTAAACCAAAGAGTTTGACCCGACAGTCAACCTGGGATAGACTCCCCCGAAAAATTGCGCAGAGGCTGCAGACCTTACCCTCTCCACTGAGTGAGAAAATTGTGCAAACAGGATGGACATACACCAAGTGCCATCCCTATCTCCCTCAAAAAATTGCTTTTTGTTTCCAGCCAACCCTTCAGTTAGTCAACTGGCTGCTCACCTAGAAAACAATGCAGTTTTCATGAGCAAGCCCTTTGCTGCCTAGTAGTCTACTCAGCTCAGAAACTGCGCAAAGGTGATCACTAGGCCAGCCTCCCATCATCAACGTAGTTCTCCCTGACAGAAGCTCCCAGTAGTCGACTGCTATTTCCCTCCAAGAATTGCACAGTTTTTCTGCCAAGCTCCAGTAGTAGACTGTTGATTCCCTCTAGGAATTGCACAGTTTTTGTGGCCAATGTCCCAGCAGCTGACTGCCAGTTCCCTCCGAGAATTGCATAGTTGTTGCTACCAATGTCCTAGTAGCCAACTTCCTGTTCCCTCCAAGAATTGCGTATTTTTGGTTTCCAGGCTTCTGCTACCTGCTCCTTCCAGAAATTACACAGATTTTGTCTGTCATGCCTTCCCGCAGCCTAGACTACTCCTCTAAAAAATTGTGTAGTTTTTCCCTCCAGCTAAGCCAGACCTCACAGACAGTCACTACCGATTTGGATTGCTCGTCTCCATTACCCAGTGACTCTTGAACAATTTTCACTAGCAGCGCCCGGAGCCTCCATCCCAGCTCATACCTTGCAACCTTGTCTCCTCTCCCGGTCACCTACATCTAAAACGATCATGCATCATGGTAGACTAGGAGGTTTATGGATTTGATGTTGTCTCATCATGAGTGACTACAGGTACTGGTACACGAACAAACATGGCATGACGACGAATGGGATGAACAAAAGGAGTACATGAAGAAGGACATGTTCACCAACGGACCAACAAACGATGCATGCAAAGAGATGTGCTCGCGAATGGATGATCATGCAAATATGTGTTCATGGACGAATGAACAAATGAACATGCAAGGATGTGTTCACACATGTACAGTCGGATGAACATTCACTTTTCATGAACAGACGAACCTGTTAGGCATGCCAACATACAAGCAAGGAGAAATGTGCAAATGCAACATCAAGCAAACCCAATGACAATCAAAGACTTCACACACTTTACCCTGTGGAGGTGAAGATGTGACACACCATGAGGACATCCACAACCCAACAACACTACAACTCTACATGCACACCAACAACAACATTAATGTACTTGTACTATCATGTCAAGTCTTTTCATGAGTCATGTCGTCCACATTTCTACTGTGGGACATACTGTGAATCAATGTAATGTAACACGGAAGTCCAAGAGACCCACTTGTCATATGAAGAGTCATGTAAAGTCGAAAGGTCATGGAAGTGAAATGGTCATGAGGGTAGTTGAACATCCACAAGGGCCACTTTCACCCTTGGCTAGAAATAACCCCTCATTTGTACATGCAAAGGACTTTTCACCTTGGCTCCTCCCACATAGCCTTGAGAGTCTATAATATTTTCTTTTAGGAGTAAGTAGTGGCTCCAATGCCCCACCCACGGGGTTAGTGATGTATGGTGTAACAATGTGTCTTGGAACTTTCTTTTAATTTAGAAGCCTGCTAACAGGCTAGCATGTTTTCACACATGTATTGTAACTATTGTAAGATTGATCTTGAACACTTGTAATGCATGTTGCTTCAACTTATGTTTAAGACTTGAACTGATTCATTTGTTGTAATACATATATATTAATGAAAATGTGTTGTATGAGTTGTTAACATTGTCCTGCCTCTGTTAGTTACCTCCCCGAACATCAGACAAACCTTTCACATAAACTTTCTATAACAACTGCCGCACTCACGTGGACTACTCTGTTGTGTGCTATATGTGTTATATTTCCTTATGTGTTGTGACTACTGCATCTGTGTGGACTGCTCTTCCGGAATATGTGCACATCTTGTTATGTTGTGTGTTCCTGAAAGAGTTAGGGCTCCTCCCATTTGACTTGGGACTCATTCCCGCCTTCTCCCACTACAGTGATAACCATTGACACAAGTAACAGTAGAAATCACCAAGCACGCGAACCTCACTACTCGAAGATAAATAAAACCACTCTCTTGTGCTGACAAGCAAGAGCTGAGGCAAATCTTAAAGATAATGGCAACTAGTCCATCATATCGGATGGGACTCCCACACCAAACAATGTGAGGTCTAGTTGGGACTTCATACCATGGTGATCCCCTAAATGTTGGTGGGTCCAACACTATCAACATTTCTGGCACTAGAAGGAGGGCTACCAATTGTATATGGCTTAACGTCCTCTCACACTCACTCATCAACCATCTAGTCAAGGAAGTAACTCACACTCCCTCTCACCTACGCGCGACTCTGTAGTTGGTTACTTCTCACCTCCTAGAATTGAACATGAAATTCCATATCATCACCTTCGCTCCATCCATCCCATCACCCTCTAGTTTGTGAAAGCAACCAGACTGATCCCAGGAATACAACACCTTCCATACGCATCAAGGAAGCCAAAAGCCACTCCCACAGGGGTTGTTGTATCATCTGTGGAAGAACAAGTTCTTACCACACATGAAGGTTTGGAAGAAGCTATTAAAGATGGAGAGGAACCTCCGATCTTCTGACAAGGGGAATGAGACACCCTTGTGATCTTAAGATCAGACTTCAATATAGGAGGCGGAGGGGAAGGAAGTGGAGGAGGTGGAGGCGGAGACAAACCAACAAAATCAAAGCCAAAATTGTCAGATTCTGAAGAAGAGGAGGATGACAAAGAAGAGATGGCTAACCAAAATCTAGAATGGATGACTCAGGGACCATTGGCTCTCCGGGGTGTTTTTCACAAGATGCCAAAGTAAGCGGAGAGAATGAACATCAAGTTCAACCCTGACATCACAGTGAAGGCAGAAGACCATTTGGACAACTTCTAGCTACAGTTGTAGACCCTTGAGGTATGGTATGATGACGCTTGAGGTACGGTATGATGATGTAGCATGTAGGTTGTTCCCATGTACCTTGGACGGTCACACAACTGCATGGTATCAAAACCTTCCACCAAACTCCATACAGAATTGGGGTGCATTCAAACACATGTTTCTTGAAAGGTTTGCTGATGGCAAGACCCCAACCATGTTACTCAAAGAATTGGGAAGCCTGAAGATGGAGGGGAAATAAAAGGTAAAATATTTCAATCAAAGGTTTACACGCATATTGAACAAGTTTTCAACAGACACCAAACCTCATTCTTCCATCACTGTTGATTACTACACATCCGCACTGTCGACCAACATTGCGCAGTTCATCAAGTGAGCTGCAAAACCAACTCTATTGGAAAATTGCGAAGAGGATATTGATGTTGAGAAATAAATGCACACGATTGGAGTCATCAAGGATGATGAACCAACAAAGGACTCCAAAGACATGAGCAGAAAGTCCCAAGCAATGTCGAGCAAAGGAAGAGACAAGGAAACAAATGACATTGAAATCCTCACTCGCCTCATCAAGAACTTGATGACAAAAGTGTCTGAGCTTAAACAACAGAAAACAGACACATCTGTAAGTAGCCATCCACCCAGATAGAGACAAGGAAGTATTTCATCATGCATCAAGTGGTATACTTCGAAAACTATGCAAATCTCGGTGCTCCACCTCGATAAGTGCGCAAATTTTGAGTTCTATTCATTCCACAAAGAGCATCACCTCAAGAAATGTTGTTCGAATTGGAAGCGAGTCGTAAGCTCTATATGAAGTCATACATTTGACATGGAAAACAACATGTAGGAGTAGCTGGAAGACAAATATAATGACGAAGATGCTACACCTTATGAAGCATCAAGTCTTGGCATGTGGTGAATAGTATCAATGCTCGCAAGTAATGTCGAAGGCAAACACCGAGAAACAGCCCCCAAAGGAAAATGATCGTTACAATATTAGGAATAAAGGGGCTCCCATTAGACTTGGGGAAGAAAAAGAAAATATGAGATTGTTGTTGAGGAAGGATGTCCACCATCTGCCCCCAAGCAAAAAACACAAAGCAAGTCCGGGAAGAAAGCGACGGACAAGAGTACGTCCATGAGCAACAAACTACATAACACTCCACCGGACAACACGAAAATCAATCCTACCTAAGACACCTCGGTGAGTCTTCCACCTCTGGACTACAACATTGTAGATAACATGAAGAAAACTCAGGTGAACATTAGTTTGTTTGAGTTAGCAAAGATCAGAGTCAGTGAGACATCTTGCTACACGCATTGGGATAGACAACAATGGATAACACAACCTCTACCAGCAAGGGAGCCAACACACCTCCCAAATCACTTTCCATTGTACTAAACACACTCTGGATGGAAGAAGAAAACTCAAGCTGCCCTCCATTTCTACTCTCATTTGAAGTTTTCAATTTTAATGTTCACAACTGCTTGGTTGATTCTGGCGCGACAGCCAATGTCATGCCGCTCTCCATTGCTAAGAATATCAATGCACAATGGAGTGAGACATTTGTGTGAATCATCCAACTTGATTGAACATATGTACCATCCATTGGTGAACTCTGAGATGTGATCATCTGACTATCTCATGATAGTCGAGTCCACCAATGCATCAACATAGTTGTTGTGGACATACTAGAAGCATACATTCTAATACTCATCAGAGACTAGTCCAGCAAGCTGAACGAATATTTTTCTACAAACTGGTTGCACATGTTGCTTCCATACAAGGGAAAAAGCAATCAAATATAGGTGGTGTCCGAGATGTATATGAAGCATAATGTCACTTCCCTCAATGGCGAGAACAAACAATTGGCCTTCGTAGAACTCATGTTTTGCAACTGCCTCCTAGAGACAACGTTGGGGTGTTATCCTGCATGGCCAGCTCCAACCCCACTAGACATGCAGTTGGGTATCCTTCCTTGCCCAAATGATGGTAATGAAACATGTACAGTACATTTTACCAATAGTAGCAGTAGCAATAGTAGTAGCAGTAGCACAAGTGTGTCAAATTGTCCATGTACAGAAAAGTTGTGGACCATGTACTTTGACGGATCAAAGATACAGGAAGGCTCAAGAACTAGGTGTGTCTTGATCGACCCATACAATAGGAAGCATCTAATTTGAAGTTTCTTGGAGTTCGAATGCATGAAAAACGTTGCTGAGTATGAAGCACTCATGTTGGGCTTGCATAAATTCATCAGCCTCAATGTGGTCATGCTCAAAATTGTAGGTGATTCAAAGATAGTGGTACGATAGTTATGTAACACCATTCATTCTTTGTCACCACATCTCTAAAGTTACCAGAAAGAGGTATGATTGATCTCTAACTTCCAAGCATTTAACATCACTACTGTACCACGTACGTGTAATGTAGCTATTAATGCTCTGGAAAATGTAGCTTCAAGAATGTCACCAATCAGGGATAGATTTACTATTGAAATTTTGTATAAACCATCTATCTCGGATAACATAACTAAATTACGTGTGTTTAATGATGATCAATAGATACTGCATTTCATGGCCAACATTGACATCTTCAAAGATATAACGATAGATGATGACAAGCAGGAGTGCTCTCTGCAAGCAAAAGCTAGCAACAGGAAGGGCCACCTTATCACGAAGGGTGTGGCATCATTGGAAAATATTTATGACTTGCAAGAACGTTTTTAGGGGATGAGGAACAACAAAACCCACAACTCCACCATGATGCACGAATTGACCAACCTGGGAATAGAACAATATCCAAAGTTGGTCAATCTTGGTACATGTTGCACACAACAAGAGCGACAAGCCTTTGTCCTCCTTTTCAAATAGTATCGAGATGTGTTCGCATGGATGTATGATGATCTGGAAACTTATGACATGTGGATAATCCATCACATCATTCCAATCAAAGAAGGAGTCAAGCCATATCAGTAGAAGCTAAGGAAAGTACACTCGTCACTTGAACCCCTCATATAGAAAGAGCTTACCAAGCTATTGGATGCTTGGATCATATAAAAAGTTCATCATTCCACGTGGGTTTCAAAACTTGTTCCTGTATGCAAGAAATCCGGGGAAATTGCTTTGTGTGTTTATTTATGGAACTTGAACCGCACCTCGGACAAAGACAACTAGCTCGTGCTGTCTATGGACCACATTCTGCAAAGAGTATCTAGGGCACAAATGTTTTCCCTACATGACGGTTTCTCAAGATACAATCAGGTTTTGGTAGCATAACCTCACAGACTAAAGACTACCTTCTGTACTAAGTGGGGTACGTTCGCTTATAGAGAGATGCCATTTGGGCTTGTAAATGTAGGTGCAACCTTTTAGCACGCCATGGACATTGCTTTTTGTGGCCTCATCATACAGAGCATACTAGTATTACCTCAATGATATGACTATGTTTTTGAGAAGACATGAGGACCACATACGCCATCTGAAGAAAAATTTTGAGCGATGCCAGAAATATGGGATTTCCTTGAATCCCAGGAAGAGCATATTCACAGTGTCTAAGGGGAACCTTCTCGGACACATTGTTGCCAAAAGTGGGATCAAGGTGGATTTGGAATGGGTCTAGACTATTACTCAAATCCCTCAACGAGCCAACAAGAAATCCATGCAATCCTTCTTGGGCAAGATAAACTTCCTTCGGAAGTTCATCTCAGATTATGTGCAAATAGTCAAGCCCATGCAGGACATGATCAAGAAAGATGTGGTCTACATCTAAGGCAATAGGGAGAAGTATGCATTCGCACAGATCAAGCAGGCTATTGTATAAGTGCCCGCACTCTACAAACCAAACTTCAAGAAGGATTTCCTACTATACACCATCACCTCCGATAATTCACTCACTACAGTTCTCACTCAGAAGGATGAGATGAATGATGAACTTCCCATCTCCTTCATGAGCGCAATCATGTAGGGACCAAAACTCAACTACCCCACCATGGACAAGAAAGAATATGCAGTTTACAAGGAAGTGAAACACTTTAGGCCCTACTTGATGAAGAACCACAGCATAGTCTATGTCCTGCACCTAGTAGTCCGCACACATCTTGTACAACAAGAACTGGGTGAGTGACGTGCGAACTAGATGACAGGCTTGCAAGAGTATGATCTTGAAATCAAGCTAGTTCACACGATCAAAGGACATGGGCTCTTCAAAATCAGAGCTGAAGAAATACACGACTCAGAGAGTGAAGAAGAGATCTTTCGCTGGGAGCAAGAAGTTGAGATGTATGACATAAGGCAAGCAACACCCACTTAACACAGAACCTCTTGGTACGCAGATGTGCGCCAATATCTTGAGCACAACACCATACCATCTCAATTTTCCATCAGACAGAAGAAGGCATTACGCCTCAAAGCTTTAGCATATCATTCAGTGCGCGGAGTGCTTTACAGGAAGCACAACAATGGAGTTTTGCTCAGGTGCTTGGAGGCACATGAATCGGAGAAGGTATTACAAGATCTGCATGATGGATCGGCCGGGGATCACTTTGTAGGAAACACCACTGCAAACAAAGTTATGAGAGCCGGTTTCTACTAGCCCACATTATTCGAGGATGCACATGCTTATGCACGCAAGTTCCCGGTTTGTCAGCGATGCGCCGACAGAGCATGAAGGTCAATAGCCCCACTACACCCTGTTGTAGTGATTGAACCATTCCAACAATGGGGCCTAGACATCGTTGTGGAAATTTTCCCACATTCGTCAAAACAACAATGCTACATTCTAACAACAATTGATTACTTCACGCAATGGACATAAGCAGTGCCTCTCAAACAATTGAATGACTAGGAGGTCACCAGCGTCCTCCAACAGAACATCATGTCACGCTTCAGCATTTTGGTATCAATTGTTTTTTATAATGAAACGTACTTTTCATCTTTAAAGCTTTATGATTTTGCATTACAAAATGTATTGTACTGAAACACTCATCCAACTACTACCCGCAAGGAAATAGTCTAGCAGAATCCACGAATAAAAACTTCATCCACATAATAAAAAAGACTATTTTCTCTAAGTATCACAACTGGCATACCACTCTGACAAATGCACCATGGGCTGACTGCATAACACCCAAACCTTATCTAAATACCTCACCATACTTCCTAGTCTATGGTAAAGAAGCCATCCTTCCACCTAATATCTACTTGCTTGTACTTTAGCTATCCAAAGAATCCCAGGGCAAGCCTTGCCAGCTAGTTCAATGTAGGATGGATACACTTCACAAGCTTTAGGAAGAAAGGATGAAAGAAAAATAAAAAATTACACTCCACCAGAACCATATCAAGAGATGCTTCGATAAGAAGTCTGCAGGGAAATCTAACTTCGATGAAAAGGGATAAGTCCCATGAAGTCAAAGGAAAGCATATGAAGTTTCAGTCCCTGTGGATTGGTCTATACATAGTCTGTTAGATTCAGTATTTTCATACTACCATCAGTGATCAAAACCCCTCTTTTCATATTCATATTACGGTCTCGCTCAAAATTTTTTGTCATTCCACCTAGGTCCTCATTCAAAAATTTACTCACTTATGGTAGCCCTAGTAAAAAAACCTCACTCTCCCTCAAAAATCAATACTTGCTGGCCCACTTTCATGTCTTACTAGGCATACATCAATCGTAAAAGCTTATTTCATCATGTCTTTATATCAGTCAAGTCACCATGAAGTCTGCTCATTCAAGGTCCCATTAGGTCCCTAGGTTTCATTTTCGAAGGTTCAATAATACACCATTTCACTGCATAAAGCGAGCAAAAGTATGAGAGTGAACAAAATAATATCCATTTTTCATTTAAATAGGATTTCCAAACATGTAACCATGGTTGCCAAAGTCTAATTTTAATTTCAAGTAAAGAGTTTCATTCCAGATTGTAATTTTATTCCAAAAACATAAATGTAATTAATTTTGATATTTATGTAATTTATGTTCACTATATGTAATAAATACTATTCCTAAGCTTCCAACTCAGATTCTATATGCCAACTTCATCATAGAAAAGTCCAATGTAAATAGTGTCAAACTCTAGCATCATCTGTAGAAATTTTGAATAATTTAACACATATTCAATGGAGATTATCCTGATCATGTACTATTGCGGAAAACATACACAATACATAAGCTCCTCTACGTTGATCACAATATAGCAGCATCAATAACAATAAAACATCAAGAGCATTCACACATTAACACAGTATGTATCCCGGGGAAAGCATCTCGCTAAAAACCCCAACTATCTGTATATTAATGATTGAGTCATGTAACATTACACAGCATAATACTTCTCACAAGTATCTCCACCTCTGTTACACACAATACAGCTCAGATCTGAATCAATCACTGGCTCAAATCTCCTTCGCTGCTTGCCTGCCTCCGCTGCTCAATACCTGCTCAAGAACTGATGATAATTCCAAGGCAACCACGTATTTCCTTGGAAAAATCACGTGAGCACAAGCTACAATGTGGGAAAATACGTGAGCAAACTCATTGGCATACTCAATCCCTTGATTGTGCAAGATCTGATGCACAACTATAGTAACAACTGATAGCAATCTGATTCTCTAACACCTGTCCCTGCTGAACTGAACATGCACTGACATGCAACTGAGTTAACTGATGTATTCATTAGTTGTATTATGAGTTAATAACTTGTGAATTAATTAATAACTAATTCACCCAACTCCTCTCTAGTCTATTTGCCAGTTAGACTAAATACAACCAGTTTAACAAAGCTAAACTGAACACAACTCCATCAACTGCACCTCCAGTCCACTAAACTCAACTCACTTGAGTTCTAACTGAAGTCCTGCATGCAAATATTAGTCATCCCATAGGTAACCACGTATTTCCTTCTGGGATCTGCATGTACCACATCCGTAGCTCATCCTGAAGTGCTCCAAGAGAATAAGACAAAGTTTATAGTCTAAATATTATTATGAGCTAATAATATTTGACTGTTCTATATTTAAACTGAGCAGTCACTCCGCTGTGGTGTCACTCCGCTGGGTGGTCTAAAAAATAGAAGTCCATCTATTTTTTCCAACTTGATCAATCATCCATAAACAACAACCTGCAATCCATAGACATGATCCATATGTCTAAAAATAGACATAGTCTAAAAATAGACTTGCGCCAAAAATAGCCTGCGGGCCCACTTAGTGAAGGAGACTCTTTTCACTAAGCTCCATCATCTTGTTGCAATCTCAACACTCCCTCTCGACAAAATATGGATTATCAGCAACCCCTATCCTGCCTCGGTGGTACTCGAATTTGCTCCTGGTGAGAGCCTTCGTCAGAATATCAGCATCCTGATCCTCCGCTGCACACAATCTCTGATATGATGGTACCTGATGCCCTTACTGCCATATACTCGGCCTCTTGAGCTCCCTTTCCAATCTGCATCCATGAAGCCACATAGCTTCACCTCATCCAATCCATATCTCGATGT
>APFE030520101.1:1246-19185 GCA_000404065.3 Pinus taeda
TATTGTTATGTCGGCTCTCATTATATTATGACCCCTTAGACTCCTATATATAGAAAGGAGGTCTTTTCATTTGTATCATCCAAGAATTGTTCATTTATGTAATGTAAAGGAGGTTGCCCCCCTCGAAGAGGCTGAATTTGAAGGCGTTGATCTATCTTTTCTATCTTTTCTTGAGCTGGTTTCATAACACAATCCTCATCATCCCAACATTTATCATGTACGACTTCTTGTGGCCTTTCAAGAATGCAACCTCTAAAGCTTACATCATCCCGAGTTTCTCCTCGGTTGTTGATCTATTTATCTTGATCTTGGCTACTTGTTACAACAGTGTTCGCTCTTGATCACAAGTCTGGTCATGAGGGCATAAGGAAAGAATCAGTTAACGATAAGGCTCCTTATAAGGACTTATCCTGTGCATTGATTCACTCTGCAATGAAATGGGTTTGGTTTGCAACATGACAAGGAAAATTTTCCTACACACACACATGAGTATGTTCACTCATGACCATGGTGGTTCTGCCCGAAAAATGGGTTGTGTAAGTCATGTCAAACCTTGTGTGATGAGTTTGGCCATAGCTCGACCACGGTGGTTGAATAAGGGATTGGACCTACGTAGTTTTGACTCTTGCCCTTGGGGTTTTATGAAGCACACATAGGTGCCCTCCTGAGCTTATAAGAAGGTTACATCTTTGGGTCCTTGATGGCAAGGATACCAAACACAGCCCAAGGACTCGTCCATCCAGACAAGGGACTTGTCCATTCAACTCAAAGACCTTTCCATCCAGTCTCTCAAAGCTCTTTGATCCCTTGGACCCTCCGAGTCATACAAGGAACAAACTACTCTCGACTCATAATTATACAAGTCTCTTTTGAGAAATAAATAAGCATAGCAAGCTTATAAAAACAACCAAAAGGCATATGGTGCCATAAAGGAGCTAAGGAGTTCAACATTCATTAATAAACAAAAAAATCCTCCTTTTCAATTGGACTATCGGCATGAACCATGTATACAGACACATGATTAACAATTTTACAAGGCCACAAACATTTCAATCTTATGGATGAGAATTCTAGACAAATCATTAACAAAAATAACCAATATATGAATACCCACTAGTAGAGTACCAATCAAGCTGAGCACCATGGCTATAACTAGTGATTCAAGTAGGGATTTACCACACCAAAATAATATACAAAATATGGCACCCAACCTTGGGAGATTCAACCTCAACACATACTTAACATAGATGCAACTTTGTGTGAAGTACAGAGTCGTAAAATCAAGTCATTCAAGTTCTTGAGGTCATGCCTCATACAATGCATGATATATATCTATTGATCTAAGTCCTTGATAAAATGGATGCGTAGACCCCACAAAAGGGTATGCATCACTTAAGACTTGGGAAAGACCCTCATATAAGATAACAGGTCAATAAGGATAAAAGACAAGGAAATCCTCAATATTACCAGATAAATAGTGTTAATAAGAATTCGCAATCCACATAACCACCACACCATAATAAGGAAGGATTCCCATGTTAACTACTGCTATGACATAACCAATACCTTCACACGACATCCCAAGACCCTTAAAACAATAACGCAACATATTTTCCATTCTTGTATATATTAATCACACAATCATGTTTCATGCATTAATAACACCATTTCAAACCAGAAATACAAGACTCGTCGATTATCATAGAGAATACATGAGGAACACTTATCTTGTAAGTTTTTGGGCAACTGAATCTAGGACTATGACTCTCCACCCAACCACATATAGTTGCAACCATTTATCACTTATAGCTATCACCCCTGAGCCAGATTCTAGAGACTAAGAGGTCCTTTGCTCAAGGGTTGAAACACAACCTTCAATTGCACCAAGGACTCTAAATATCTTTCCACCTCCACCCTCCAGCTGAGTTGCAAGCAACAAAATGCACAGGGAGTCTAGAGACTCGTT
Organism: Pinus taeda; assembly: GCA_000404065.3. NCBI lineage: Eukaryota > Viridiplantae > Streptophyta > Pinopsida > Pinales > Pinaceae > Pinus > Pinus taeda. The sequence goes on from APFE030520101.1 coordinate 3,213, forward strand.
GTCTCCACCCTTCAAAACTCAACACCATGGTTCCACCCAATTTGGGGTCTCCGAAACTACAACAAAATCAAACATACAACAAGGAAGCCATCCAAAAATCCTCCATGAAATTTCCTTGGAATAATTCCTCCACTCTAGCCGTTCGAGATTTGTTGAGAATCACCGTCTCCACCCTCTAGCCACTGGGGACTTAGGAGGCAATTTCTTCCCCACTTGGAAGTGATTTCCTCCTGACCTCTATACAACTAAAAAGTTGCCTCCCTGCTCCTTTATGTTCTCTCTGTGTTCTCACTCTTCCACGTTGCTTGAACTTTCCTTTCATGTTGCTCTTCGAAGTTCAATCCCCCTTCGCTCTTCGGTTGTGTTTTTCTCCCTCTTTTCCAATGCCTTTCCCCACAACTCAAAATCTCCTCTCGATTTTTGTGTTGTCCCTTAGCAGTTCAATTTGTCCTTTCCTTGTGAACCTCTTCAAATAATGACCCTGACAACACAATCTTGTCAGCAAATGACAAGTTTGCCACGTCTCCCTTTCTATTACTAGTCTGTTAAATGTAGCTTTATTTGTTGTAATGGGTGGCCTATACATTCCACGAGCTAGCAGTCTGCCCATTCTTCCTTAATTTATTTTTGTTTTCATTGCCTTGTCCAAAGTTCCAAAGCAATGATGGCCCTCATCCTTTCTCTTACAGTTCCATAAATTCCAAAAACACCGAGCCATTAAAAATTTACCAACCAGCCTTCAAGAGTTGTCAAAACAATTTATATTTTCTTGCCTCAAGGAAATTTACACCATCCCAACCAGGCAACCTCCCCATTGTCTAAAATTTATCTCCCATTAATCAGCCCATTTTATAAAAATATTTACATTGCATACATGAATTGAAACAATTGTTGTTTCTACAAATACTTAATCTTATGTTTCTATGTATATATTATTTTTTCTTACTCATCAAACTCATCATGTAATCTTCATCAGTCTTGTTTGTAACTAATTTAATGTATATACTGAAATGTATTTTACAGGTTATGGGTTAAACATTTTGATATTATCAAATTGCATATAGAGGTTTGTATTAACTAATTTTTTATTTCTTTTAGAACTAAGCAAACCTTAAGCCAGTGCCACTATCAAAATTGTCAATAGGATTGTATGAGAACTTGATTAAACCTATTTGCACTTGTCACCCTTAACCCCTTTTGATGAGATTTGAACCTCAAAGTTAATGAGGGCTAAATCCAACAAAAACCAATTAATTTACACCTTACCAATTTCTATCCAAAAAAATTATAGAAAAAGGAAGTCAAAGTTTGGAACCCTCCATCCTTCTATGAAACTATAGTTTTGTATAGACCAACCTTATACTATAAGTTTTCTATAGACTAATCTTATATATGAAATAGAAAAACTTTAAAATAGTTCCATTTTTATTCTATTACATTACTTGTTGATATAAATGTTTAATAAATGTATAATAATCAATTCTCCTCACCCCTAAACCAACACAAAAGCAAAGTTTTATATAGACCAATCTTATATATGAAATAGAAAAACCTTAAAATAGTTCCATTTTTATTTTATTACATTATTTGTTAATATGAATGTTTAATAAATATATAGTAATCAATTATCTTCACCCCTCAACCAACAAAAAAAACATATATCATAATTTCTTACTCCAATTCATTTTTATGAACTACATATCATAATTTCTTACTCCATTTCATTTTTATGAACTATATATCATAATTTCTTGTTCCATTTCATTTTTATGGTATTCATTAATATAGTTAATAAAACCTTACTTTTATTAAGATATTAAACATATTTACATTATTACACTTTCTTATTATTTTAAATAATAAATATATAATAATCAATTCTCTTCACCCCTCAACCAACACAAAAACATATATCATAATTTCTTACTCCTCCAATTCATTTTTCTAATATTCATTAATATCTCTAATAAAACCTTATCTTTATTAAGATATTTAACCTATTTACATTATCACTTTTTTCTGTATTCAAGTTTCTGTGCTCCATAATAAATTAAGCAAAGTTTCTGTGCTCCAAAAAAACTTTACTTAATTATTAAACTTTATTATATATTTAAATAACCACCTTTGCCTAATTATTAAGCTTTATTATTAATTTAAAATAACACTCTTTGATTGATTAAGTGGCATGTCACATAAAAGTACGTCTTCGAATAAAGAAGTATAAAGGTAAATCAATGGTGGGCATAGCTAAGGTGTACAAATCAGAAAGCTGTTACAATATCCTCTGTTACAGGAAGATTTTTTATGACATTTTGCAGAATTTGCACATATAGAATTAACCTAACATGTTGAGACGTTACAGTCCAAAACTGAAGCAACCAAAGTCCTGGACAATGAGCCAAAGTTGAGGCATACAGAAGGACATATTGGTATATATTCAATACATTGCAATGGAGAGGATTGCCTTCGAAAGGCTCGGGGATTGATTTACAGAGTGAGAAAACCTGTCAGAAACTCCAGAAGAGGGGCAACTTGGTCAGGGTCGATAGGTTTACCTGCTTTAAACCAACAGTGCATAAATGAATTTTGGTGAAAGCTTTCGCATTTGAAATTGGGAAATTGTGCAAAGATCTCTGAAATGATCGGATATTCTTTGATTTAACATCAAATTCAAATACGAAACTCGGCAATATTGAATGATGAAGGCTGTGAACGAAAGAATACGGAGTTTGTCTAAAATAAAATCGCATCTGGGATCACTTAAGTTTATATCGATTATAGATTTTGGATCTGAAATGGGGAGGAGTAAGTTCTTGCTCGACATTTGAAAATATTCATAAATCTGCAATCTCTATAGAGTTGAGGAGGCACTGTCACTCGTTGGCGAAATGCATAGAGCCCATTTGCAACCCAATGAATTCACCTTCGCTAGCGTTCTTCCAGCCTGTGCCAAGCTGGCGTCTCTGCAACTAGGCAGCAGATGTATCAGGAAATCATAAGCAGCAGATTTCAGTCTGATGCTGTTGTGGCTAATGCTTTATTAGACGCTTATGCAAAATGTGGGTTCATAAGAATTGCGCACAAAGTGTTTGACAAATTATCCTAACCAGATGTAATCTTTTGGACTGTCATGATAGCGGGATATTCAAAATCAGGGAATCCAAACGAGTTTCAGAAGCTCTTTTAGATACTCCATAGTGATATATATCACTGGACGGCAATGATCACAGGATACGCACAGAATCGGCTGCTTGACATGGCTCTGAAACTATTTAATGAAATTCCTCAACGCAATCTAGTGTCATGAAATGCGGTGATAGCAGGATTTGCACAGAGTGGTAATGGTGAAGAAGCTCTCCGTCTTTTAGACAAATGCAATTGGCAAATGTGAGGGCTGATTCGAAAACCTTTTCTAGTATTCTCCAAGTGTGCGCGGGCTTGGGAGCTTTAGATTCATGAGAATGTAATTAAATTTGGTTATCAGTGTGAGGTCATTGCGGTTAGACATTTATGCCAAATGTGGAAGGATTCAGAGCACAGAATGGGCAGGGAAAGGAGCGGAGGCCCTGAGACATTTTCAAGATATGTAATTGGCAGGGGTTAGCCCAGATTCAAGAACTTTTTCCAGTATTATCTCTGTATGTACCGACTTAGCAGCTTTAGATTCTAGAACAGGGCTTTGGGATAATGAACAAAGTCAGAGATGGAAGTTTCAAGCTGATAATAGCTGTGATAAACGCCTTGATAGACTTGTGCGAAACATGGGAGCAAGACGTTGTATCATGGACGACATTGATTGCTGGGTATGCTCAGAATGCGCAGGGAAGGGAGTGGAGGCCCTAAGACATTTTCAAGTTATGCAATTGGGAGGTGTTAGGCCAGATTCAAGAACTTTTTCCAGAATTATCTCTGTATGTGACAACGTAGCAGCTTCGGGATACATGAACAATTAGTCAGAGATGGATTTTTCAATCTGATATAGCTGTGATAGACTTGTGCAAAACATGGCGGAGCAATACGCAAGACGTTGTATCATGGACGACATTGATTGCAGGGAATGCTCAGACTGGGCACGGAAGGGAGCGGAGGCCCTGAGACATTTTCAAGATATGCAATTGAGAGGGGTTAGGCCAGATTCAAGATCTTTTTCCAGTATTATCTTTGTATGTGCCAACTTAGCAGCTTTATAACAGGGCTTTGGTATACATGAACAATTAGTCAGAGATGGATTTTTCAATCTGATATAGCTGTTATAAATGCCTTGATAGACTTGTGCAAAACATGGGAGCATGCATAAGACGTAAATTATTTGCTGTGGGCTATCTGTTAGAGTTTTTGGAGGGTTTTTCAGTATCTTTTTCGGTCAAAATTGCTTAGAATTTGGCAGAATCACAAATTACAAGTTTGAGCCGTAAACTCTAAACTCTCCACAATTTAGGTGTCCAAGAGTTTTTAAGGGTACCAAATTCATATACGCAATCAAAAACCCAATTTAAACAACAACAAAAATAAAGATTCGAAAAAACAGTTATCAGATTCGAACCAAAATCTCCCAAAAAAAAATCTCATAGTTAGACAACACCAAATTATTTCACAAAATGCATAAAAGGCCTCATGGATAACAACGATAAAAGGTCTCATGGATAACGATTGAAGGATATGCTTTGCTCAGCTGTGGAAATGAAGCCCCCAAACTCTTTGAACAAATGAAATTCTCTGGTACGAAATGAAGCCCTTAAACTCTTTGAACAAATGAAACTCTCTAGGACGAGACCAGCCCATGTTATGTTGGTTTGTATTTTCTCTGCATGGTTACATGCAGGAATCGTGAATGAGGGCTGTCAGTACCTCAACTGTATGAGAATACATTACAATATCACACCTGCAGTGAAGAACTATAGCTGTGTGGTTGACCTTGGCCGTACAGCCTATACTGTATGAGAATACATTACAATATCACACCTGCAGTGGAGAACTACAGCTGTGTGGTTGACCTTGGCCGTGCAGCCTATATAGACAAAGCACCAGACTTTATCAAGAAAATGCCAATAAAAGCTGATGCCTTTGTATGGATTTGTTTCTTGGTGCCTGTAGAGCACAAAAATCTAGAGATAGGAGAGTATATGGCCAAACACTCGAGTTGGACCATACAAATACTGCACCTTGTGTGTCTCGATCAGACATCTACGCTACAGCTGGCAGGTGGAGGGCACATTGAAAAGGTACGGAAAATGATGAAAGATAAAAGGCATTAAAAAACAAGCACCTTGATGTAGCTGGATTGAGGTAAATAAACAGGAGGGATTGCATTCAAAAATGCAAGAAAACTATAGGAAGTTTGAAACCATTGGCCTGTGACAAGAAGGTCACAGGTTATGTTCTGATGTTTATATTGAATGATTTAGGAGGAGAACCAAACTAAATGCCACCCTGAGAAGTGTTGGCAATTGAATTAGACTATTAAAAGGTGTTTGCTATCAAGGTTGTTCGAGTTAATGAAAACCCTCCAGTCTGACTACGACGCTGCCTCTGTATCCATCTCCAAAATTTGCTGCAGGAGGAATTGCTGAGGTATGCCAACTGACCATTGCATCGAGGATGGGTAGTGTCACTCGAGCCACTGTATCCATCTCCAAAATTTGCTGCAGGAGGAATTGCTGAGGTATGCCAACTGACCATTGTATCAAGGACGGGTAGTGTCACTAGAGGGGTTAGCAGCAACCTTCAGTGAAGCAAGCTATAAAAGGCATAGGCATGTTGAGCTTTCATTGTTTGCAGGGGACTCGTGTCTAGGGTCTATGTCAGCTTCCAATATAGCAGAGCAGTTGCTGATTTACTCTCTGCTTTTGGTCCCGATTGAGAGTGGTAATGTGGACAAAGATTATTTTATATTAAAATTAATAATTACTTATAGAGATAGGGTGTTTTATCTAAATCATTTAAAACTGTCGGTCTCAAATGCTTTTAAAGCAGATTGTTATGTCCGATAAAACAACATTCTGATCAGACCTTTAACTATCAAACGAGCACATTCATACAACATTACAACATTCAGTAGGATAGTCTATATATATATATATATACTTTTAAACCAATAGGGAACTATCATAACACTCTTTCCTTGAGAACTCCATAGCAAGTAATATCAAGGAACTGTTCGCCTGATAAACATTCTGTTCACAGGACTATAAGCCATCACAAATGAATTGATTCGAATTGCCTAGTTCGAACTGATGGGTTCTTGCCGTTGGGTTTGTTAGGGATGCCATCCATTCATGAATATAGGAAAGAAGAGTACAACGAAAAGGAAATGAATATAGCAGGACATCCATGAATATAAGAGTATAAAGAGCATTTTTTTTTTCCATAAAAATAGAAATAATACAAGGAAATGAATATAGGAATGACATGTAGGAAAGAGTATAAAGAAATATCTCTTAGATACAGGAAAGAGTATAGCAACCATCTCTTAGATTTTCCATACCATTTTCTTTGAAAAAAATACATTAAATCCATAAATTTTTCTTTGAAATTAAAAATAATACATTAAGTCCACAATGTTCTTCAAAGCTCCTCCAATTCATGCTCCAGTTAAATTCGGCTTTCGGAAGCTTCGTCAAATGTTCTATCCCCGTAAGCTCTTCCCCTTGACACAGTTAAATGCACACAAGTCCTCCAAAGATACCTCTAATTCTATGCACCAGCTAGTGTTCAACATTTGAAGATTTGAAAGACCAAAAAGCCCTCCTACTCTCCTCAATGCACCACCAGCCTCCAACTTTAGGGTTATCTGAGTTGTTGGAAATGCTCCCGCCTCTACCAGACCATTACAATTCTTAATTTCGACATCTTGAAGGTTGAGTAAAACATCTTCAAAATAGGATACGCCTCTGCAGAGTCTCTTAAATTGTTAAATGTTTCAATGCCCCCTCCATCTTTTTTGAATGGCTGGTTACTTCGCTGAGAATCCTCTATTGAGAGTCAACATTCTAATGGAATCGAGCAAACATTTCAATCCGTAGCAAAAGTTGATCTCCAATTCCTTCAAGCTCCTCAGAAGACTGAATAAGAGTATTTGCAAGGATTTAGGAATTTAGGAATATCGAAGCCTCTCCAAATGGGAACAGATGCACAAGCTAACGATTCGTTAAGTTGCCAAAGGAATCTGATAACCCGTGCAAATCGGAGCAGCCGATGAAGTCAATCCTTTGCAGGTTCGCTAAGTTGCCACAGGAATCTGGGAGTTTGCAGCTTTGCTAAGTTTCCACAGGAATCTGGGAGCCTCTGCAAGTCGGAGCAGCCGGACAAATCAATTGGAGGTTTGTGAAGTTGCAAGGGAGTCTGGGAACCTCTGCAAATCGGAGCAACTGAAGAAGTCAATCGCGTGAAGGCTCGTTAAGCTGCCAAGTGAGCCTGGGAGTCTCTGCAGATGATGGGAACAGTCGGATAAGTCGACCTTGGAGGTTCGTCAAGCTGCCAAGGGAGACTGGTAGCCTCTGCAAGGGAAAAGCTTGTAGGTTCGTCAAGCCGCCAAGGGAATCTGGTCGCCTCCGCAGCTGGTAGCAGCAGAACAAGGGTTTGGACGCTCGTCAAACCGCCAAGAGAATCTGGGAGCCGCCAAGGGAAATCTGGTAGCAGTGGAACAAGTGAAGGGTTTGAAGGCTAGTCAAGCCGCCTAGGAAATCTGGGAGCCTCTGCAAGTAGGAGCAGCCGAATAAGTGAAGGGTTTGGAGGTTCGTCAAGCTGCGAAGGGAATTTGGGGGAGCCTCTGCAGATGGAAGCAGCAGCTTGGAGGTTCGTCAAGCTGCCAAGAGAATCTAAGAGCCGTTGCAGCTAGGGGCAGCGGTACAAGAAAGAGATTGGAGACTCGTCAAGCTGCCAAGTGAATCTGGGAGCCTCTTCAGCTGGGAGCAGCGGGACAAGTCAAGAGTTTGGAGGTTTGTCAAACAGTCTAGGGAGAGCAGACCGACAAGTCGAGTTTGGAGGTTTGTCAAGCATCCAAAGGAATCTGAGCGCTTCTGCAACTCAAAGCAGACATACAAGTGAAAACCTTTCACGGCCTTTTGAGAAGATGCTGCTCGTCACCAAACAATATCCAGAGTTCAATTACGAGTCAGAAATGCCATATATCAATCCAATAAATTAAAACTTAAGGCTAAAGGAAGAATCAGAGTTCTCACCCATTATAAGTTTTTCTATTTCAAAACGGCTTATGCCTCTAACATTAAAAGGAGCCGCCCTCCACTCTTTAATAGCGCTGCAGTCGTATCGCGGCTTCTTCTGACCAGTTTGACGGTGGCTTGTTTTCTTCTCTTCGAGCGCCAGCAGGGATCCACCATACAGTCCATTTTTGCCCCTCTTACATCAGAGCATGCTCAAAACTCTATTTTACAGTCCAGTTTTGCGCTGCGTCCACCTAAGTTTTGATGGCTGAACGCCATACGATACCAGAATGATAGTTGTCTTAAATTCCACCATCAACACGATCTGCTTCAAACACCAACTTGATTCGGCATATCTTGGAGAGAAAATTGCCAAACACCACCTTGATTCGGCATATCGTGGAGAGAAAATTGCAATATGGACGGAGATCGTTTCAACAGCGCCTTCCATTTGAGAAATTAAAGCGATCTCCCTCCTGCAATTCTTGGCGGTCCAAGAATACTCGCAATCAGTGTTTGCAAAGATGATCCGAGATCTAGGTGGCCAATGTTTTCTTGCAATCAGGGCCACGGTGGTCAATGAAGACATCATACACATAACAATTGTTGTTAGCGTACTAGGTGGATGCAGAGAAGTAGGAGGATCCAAGGATGCCATACCGCCACAGATTGGATTTACACGATCGTCTGGTGGATGCAGAGGTGGACGATCGAAGAATGCCATACTGCGACAGATTTGGAATTACATGATGGTCTGGTTAATCAAGGAACGAGTGCAAAGTGGCTACCAGCAGGATGATGCGACCCCAAGTTACCGCTAGCACACTCGGCCTTCGCTGCGCTATGTCTCTCTCAATACTGGCCAATAAAGATTTCGGAGATTCTGTCTCGCTCTGCAAACAGGGTCCTCCAATAGAGTGAACGAACTAAATTTATCACCTCTATTTGGTTTGGTTGGCATGAATCTTTTATTTTTCATTTTTCGAGTCAAGATATCGTGGATGACAACTGGCATGGTTTAATAGCATCTTAACGTTACAGTTGTTATCCGGACAAAGAATTTAGAAAGACGAACGCACATGACGCGTTTTTCTCGAGAAATTTCTTTGTAAAAAGCCTCACGAAAACCAATTCGTTGAAGTGAGCGGGAAAGTGGTGAGCAATTTCATTTAAAGTCGTCTAGCATTTGAACGTTTCACCGCCGACCACTTTTCAAATAGCTGACTTGTGACAACATAACTAGCATACCCTGAAGCAGGGGAAGGGAACACCTAAGATGAAATAGGTTAGATTTTGGTTATATGTAAATGTATTTAGTGTATTTGGTAAGGAAATGTAGTACATGTAATTTTATTTTTATGTAAATTAGTGTAATTTAAAGTCGAAAATTATGTTATGGGAAAATTGCATAAAAATTATAATTTATTTTGTCAATTTAATAAAAGTAAAAATGGAAATTGCATAAAAAATTATAACTTATATTTGTCATTCTTAGTTTGTCCCACTTCCACTTGTACTTGCATAAAATAATGGTGAGAAGTAACTCTTGGTAAATATATTTATTTACATCATATTCTTATAGATTTTGTATGCACATCATATTTTTATATGCAAAAACTTGCTTAAATTATGGTAGGAGGATGGTAAATATGTTATTTACTTTCCCCAAAGTTTAAGAATAAAAAATCATCACACATGAATATTGCAACTATATCCATAAATTATGGCATAAAATATGTGAGGTTGTTATTTACATGGCATACTCTTAAGTAAAGGTTGCAATAAGACATTCAAGTTTTGGTCCAATCAAATGTTTGAAAAATATAATTTTTAATCATATTGAAAATTAAACATTTATTTATAAGTTACATTGGTCCATGCTAAACTAATAATGGTCAAAAACTTATTTAAATTATAGTGAGAAGTAACTACAAAGACTTGTTTAAATTATATTGGGAAGTAATTGATGGTAAAAAATTTATTTACCTAGGTACTTAGTATTTTAAATATTTTAAATTTCGATGGTTTTCTTGCAAAGCTTAAGAATAAAAAATGAGTGTAGTTTAAAGTAATAAAATGATCTTTTTTAGGGTATTTTTTCTGTTAATTTTAACTAAAATCCTACAAAGATCTTTATTTAAATGCATCAGTTATGTTGTTTAATCTAAAAATTCAAGTGCCCTTGGTGTTTTTCATGGCTTTGAATCCACTTATGTGCATTCAAAAATATATTCTAAATTACACATATATTTAAAAATCATGCATGAATATAAATGCATCAGTTATGTTGTTTAATCTAAAAATTCAAGTGCCCTTGGTGTTTTTCATGGCTTTGAATCCATTTATGTGCATTCAAAAATATATTCTAAATTACACATATATTTAAAAATCATGCATGAATATAGCAACAATATTCGTAAATTATGAGATTAATTAAATATGTGAGGCCATTATCCACATGGAATTATGTCGAGGCTACAATAAGATAAGTTATCCAATAAAATATTTGAAAAATAGTTTTTTTAACAATATCAAAAATTATTTATTTTTCAAAGTTAAACATTATAAATTTCAATGTTCAATGTTAAAGTAACAATATCAATGGGTAAATTGATTGCTAGAGTCTTGCCTTGGGAGGGACTAATGAGGACAGTAGTAGTCATGTGACAAAATGTGGTTATGTCATCAAATATGGAATTGGACTATGTCCACAAAATATTTGTACCAGGCATATCTAGGTAGATCGGTGACCACTACATCCACAAAATAGTTGTACCAAACATATTGAGGTAGATCCACCCAAAGGGATCAACTTCATATCGGCTCAACCACGAAGCTTGACCCGGGCAGTGTCGAGAGAATTGAACCCATGACCTCTCAATATCAAAGGTGCTTTAGTAATGGGTTTCAACCAAATGAGCTCACTCTTAGAGCTAATATGGATTGGGACTTGCAAATATCTATTGTAACATTTGCGTAAACTTTAAATCAAACTTAAATTTTTTCCTTAAAGTGTTGATAAATAGTTTAAATAGTTATGCACACTAATAACAATGTGTGTTTGGAAAGATAAACTATGTGTAATCTATGAAGGTAATATATTTATAACATATTAAATATATTGCAAACTTGTTTCCCATGTTGAACTTTGAATTTCTTTTATTTTTATTTTAGATTTTGTTGTACTTTGCATTGCTATGATACTTATAATACTCAGTATATATCAATCTAATTGTTTCCTCTTGTTTTATTTATATTAAATTTTAACGAACAAAATCTTCATAATTGTCATATCCTACTTTTTTAATAACAAATATTAAGATCAAATTAAATATACATATGTATTCCATAAATTATAAAATTAAATCAACTATTACTTTGATAAGTGTGTCTATTATAGAACGGGGTTTCTAGAATTTAAATTTAATTATCAATAAGTAATAGATGTATGGCAAGTATTTAAAGGCATTTAACATTTGACATTTACAGAATATTCACATAATATTTATGCCAATAGGTATTTCTAGTTTAGAATAGGGATTCCAAAATTTTAATTTAACTATAAATAATTATCAGTTGGATGGTAGGGATTTAATTTCCATAAAATATTTTAGAATATTTTTAGTAGTATAGAGAAATCAAAGGTTGATATTTATTTTCAAAGTAGTTATGGTTTTTTTTTGTCATTTTAATTATATTCATTAATTACACCTATAGGCTCTCTACAACCTAGTATGGGGTAGATGTCTAGAGTAAATGTTTAACATTTAACAAATTTAATCTAATGCCAATGTTGACTCTAATTAAAAACCAATATAGAGGTAGATGTGTAAGCATAAATGTTTAACATTTAGCATAAACATTCAGGAGGGAGGAAAACATTATATGCACTTCAAAACAGATGTAGAGAGGCATATTTATGAGATTGGAAAATGATTCAAGTTCTTTTTGGACTCCTAGTTTGTCTAGTGGTATTATATGTGTTTGAACTATGCGCTAGCAGCATCCCTGTTTCAAAATGGAAACAAGTTGAGAAAACCCAAAAATGTTTGATTATGAGCAAGTTCAAAATAAAAAATTCGGTTCCTTATCAGATAATGTTGAGTGAAACAGGGCAATTCCCATCGAAGCAATTGCTATGGTGCGTCTTATAAGGTATCTAAAAATAATTGAGCAAATGGGAGTAGGTAGATGGCCCATATTTATCTTCAATGAAGAGATTAATGAAAGAAAGGAATCATGGATGAGACAAAACAAAAAATGGAATATTTACCTCAATGCATGTCCCACAAATAGCAAGGAGTTAAAGAATTTTTTTTATGGAGAAGTTTTGTAAGCCTATATGGGGGAAAGAGTTGGGTAGAAAGAAGAAGTACTATGTTCAGGGATTCAACCCGACTTGTGATCCCCAACAAAAAGAGTTCATTGGAGCTAGCATTTTGTGGAGAGAAAATTTTCTTATTGCTCAATTAAGAACTAACTCATATCGACTTCGGTGGTGGAAGAGACCTAAAAAAGCTTAGGAAGAATGGGTGTGTACTTTTTGCACTTTTGGGGCAGTGGAATCGGAAAATAATTTCATTTTGGAATGTGATGCTTTCAGAGACATCGTGGACAATTACGGTAGTATGTTAGCATCAATTCCTTGGCATTGTCTTTTCAGTGAGGAGACTGTTAAAAGGTTTGGTCAGCTCATCATCAATTTGAGTAAGAAAAGGATTGAATTGCAAAAGGCAAAAAACAGGGAGGTTAGTAGTCCCATAGACTATTTTTAGTCTCGTGGACGTTAAAATATTATTCATATATTCATTTAGCATTTATACGTTGGCTCAATTAAAAAATAATAAAAGGCTAAAGCAATATAGAGCTAAGCATGTGGAGATGTTGTAGTGTAAACATTTAAACCTTGGCTCAATTAATAATAAAAAGTTAAAAGTAATAAAATTCAATTTGTTATATTATAATTTTGTTTTGCAAGTCAGGTTATCCCCCCCAAATCAAATTAGAAATTATGCCATATGCATAAATTATGGCATAAAATATGTAAGCCAATTCCACAAGGCATTATATTGTGCAAATGTTGCAATAAGGCCTTCAATTTATGGCCCAATCAAATGTTTGAAATTTATTTTTTTAATAAAATTGGAAAATAAATGTTTATTTTTCAAATTTAAACATTATAATTTGCATTGGTCAATGTTAAACTAATAGTGATCAATATACAAATCAATTATTAGAGTCTTGCCTTGGTAGGGACTAATAATGATTCCATAACCATATTTAAATTTAATTAATAAGCACTAAAAAACTTAATACTTAAAAAAAACTTACAATATAACAAGTTTCTTAACCATGGATAATCACCCTCACTTTACATGGAGAGAAAGGAAGGGGAAAACAAAAACATAAAGAGATAGAGGTAGAGAGACAAACAAGGTAGAGAGGGAGAGAGAGGGAGAGATGATAGGAGGGAATATAGAGAGGAGAGGTGAGAGAGAGAGGGAGACATAGAAAAGGAGGGGGGAGAGAGGGATGGAGATAGTGACAGAGTTGGAGGGTAGATAGAGAGATTGGGGAGAGAAAGGGAGAGAGAAAGGAAGAGAGAGGACTTGAGAGAGAGAGAGAGAGGGGACTTGAGAGAGAGATGTTGAAGTGACAACAACGTAAAAATGATTAGCTGTCTAGGTAAATCTATTTTTACTATCAATCAGTTTTATAATGGGAATAAGTTATGTAACTAAGTATCCCATATTAATTGGTCTTGCCCGAGAGGCTTGTAACCAAGGAAAAGCATCTTTGGTTAATTAGTTTCCAATCCCTTTCCCCATGGAGGTTTCCTTGATACACTGTCAAGGTTTTGCCATGTAAAATCATTTGCGTTAATGTCTGATTCAATTTGACATTTTATGCATTTCTTGCCTTGTATGTTTGAATGTCTTTCATTGCATGTTTGAATGATACGGCTCAAAAAACCAACAAGTGGTATCAAAGCACCAGAGGATTCTAGTTAGGGGATTCTACCTGAGCATTGGTCGAAGCTCTGTCACATTAAGGAATCTGGAGGGTTACTACAACAATTCTGTTGGTCAAGAAAAATGACAGAGAGTTGCTTTCTTGATTATGTTTGTATTGATTAAAGAAGCCAAGTGCCAACGCTGAAGAGGGACACCCTGTAGCCATCGGGTAAAGAGCCCAAAGCCTGTGGAGAAAATCACATAAGATAAGTCGCAACGCTGATAGTTGAGAGCGACAGAGGCAAAATGTTGCAGAGATAGTGAGCTGAAGAGGGAGCGACGAGAACCGTTGGGGTTTGGAATATTTGAGCCTGTCTAGAAGTTTAAAAGTGGATATGTGTTGTGCTATGTTTCTTTTTGTTTAAACTGCTAATTTCACGTAGATCCCTACTGTTGAGAAGAGGACTGAGCATGTTGCCATGGCTACTACTATGACTGTCGCCTGCCATTGTAAAGAGGTTATTGTTAGTTAAGAAATCTCATGACATTCACATTAAGTCGTTGCTGGAGAACGTTGAAGTTTGAAAACACAACAACATAGTCGCCACTTCATTTTTATCTGAGGAAGAGGTTGTCGAGTAGGAAAAAGAAAGAGCCATCAGTGAGAGGGGAACGTTGTATTAGCCCACCGTCAATTGAATGAACCATGCTGCTAGAAACCCCAACCAGACGAGAAAGATGTTGCCACTGTCAAAGGGAAAGGAGGACGCAAAGTAATTTGTTTTTTCTAGCAATAGAAATTTGAATTTTTTTTAGCGCTGGTGAATTTGTACAAAAATAAAAGGAATAGGGTTTGAAGTTTCTGGAAAAAAAAAATTGGCAATCTCAATTTATTTTTTTTTAACCTATGGAGTAGGGTTTAAAGAATTTGTGGAGTAGGGTTTAAAGAATTGTATTCAGAAGCCTGAATAAGCTTAAAAGAAATTATGGAAATTTATTAATAGTTAATAAAGTGGCAACATAATAAAAAAAAAATTGTAGGAAATCAAATTCAGAAAGAAACCCTAGTTGAAAGCATAAGATAAACCCTAAAAGGAAAATCTAGAAGCAAAATTTTATTAACCTTATAGAAAGAAATGGAAAAAATGACGAATGCAAAGTTCGAAGTGGAGAAGTTCATTGGAAAGAACAATTTTGCTTTATGAAAACTGAAAGTTAGGGATTCGCTGATGCAACAAGCATTGCACAAAGCAATAGACGGGGTGAAGAAGAAACATGTTGAGATAACAGATTTGGATTGGGAGGACTTGGATGCCCAAGCTCTTAGTACCATCAGGTTGTACTTGGTGGATGAAGTTCTCTTCAACATTGTTGAAGAAACATCGACATCAAGGTTATGGGGAAAACTGAAAACGTTGTATATGAACAATGTAAACTTTGAAACAGGAACTATAAACTCAAAACGGGAACTCTGGCAAAAAAACCCCAAAAAACCATCAAAAACAGTGCTAAAAACGAAAAGTGTGTCTACTGGAACGATGTTTTTATTTTTTAGGCGTCAATTTGGAACATGTTTTAAAAATGGCAGTGACTATGAAATTTACTATGAAATTTTCATGCAAAATATAGCTTCAAAATGAAAGTGATGATACTGGAACAATGATTTTTTTTAGGGTCAATTTTTAAAAAATTTAAAAATGCTAATAAAACCAAATTTTTATCTCTCAAACAAAGTTGTTTATGAGGAAAAAACACATTAATGTTTTTGGTAGAATATCATTTTTCTTTCCTAAGTATAAATTTAACATGTTTTCAACCATAACATGCTAGATACAAAATAAATTGAAATTTTTTCAA
>APFE030520106.1:0-37088 GCA_000404065.3 Pinus taeda
TTAAAAAAATCAAAATTGGTAAGACAAAATGTGAGCTAATTGTATGGCTACACTAACAATAAGAATAAGGGGAATACAATAAGAAATAAGGTTAATGTATTCCCCTTATTTTTATTGTTAGTGTAGCCATACAATAAGGGGAATACACTAACACCTTGCCATTCTAATTATGCGTCCCAACAATAGTATTGGTATACAAAATATGAATAATGAAAAATGTTGGCATTCACATGTCCAAATAAAAATAATTTGTAAGAACTATTAGGGGTGGCTAAGAGGGAGGGATTATCGATAAGTTTGAAAAACAATGAAATATACTATTCTTGGGGCCTTGGCCAATTAGCAAATAACCCCACCAAAGCATATGTGTTGCTACAAGGTGTAATACTAACAGGAAGAACAAAGATTGAAAACTTGGTTGTATTGGGTGACTCCTTGATAATTATATAACACATGATTCCTGGAACATTACCAAAAGAGTGCAAGTTAAGAGGTATCATAGAAACAATCCAAGCTTTGAAACCATCCTTTTCAAAGCTCATCTTTTATAATGTTATGAGATCACATAATGTTGAAGTAGGTTGTCTTGCTAATGAAGGTGTAAAACAAGAAGGGGTCTTTGTTCATAATGGCCACCCCTCAATTTCTCCCATCCCTTAACCATGAAATTGTTTGAATTAAAAAATGAAATTTGGAGAAGGGAGAGGGCCACAAAAATCAACTTAGCTTCCTCTCCCAAAGTCATTATGCATAAAATATTATTAATGTCAGTTTAATTAGGCTTGAATACATACACATGGACAAAATTTGGGGGAAGCATGTTCTTAGTTTTTCGTCATCATTATATCCCTTATTCATGTGCTTCTGAGCCATTGATGATAAAGTGATAGGATATATTTTATTGTGTGGAGAAAGCATTAAATCTTCTATGCAATCCTTTGTATTCTTTGTGGAAATGACATATATTAACAATGGTTATAGTGGAGTTCTTTGATGTGGTCTTGAGGAGGTAAAGAAGGTTTAGTTACTCTGGGGGATATGGAGAAAATACTGGGACAAGAGCCTCTGTGCACCCTTCTTGATTTCTCGACCATTATCATATTAAGAAGGTTCATAATTCAGTTGTTGACTTTCCAATATTGATGGTATCCTATGATAGTAGTCTCAAAGCTAGTGGGGAGCTCTTAGCACCAACTAGGCATTAGCTCTCACATATGTTAGGAAGGTAATTCATAAACTTTTCATGTTAATCAAAATTTCTTTGTTCTTCAAGCAATAAAGGCAAGGTTTGTTAGGTATGTCTTGTAGGCACTGAGTTGGTGTAAAGCTTAAATTTGGGAAGTGATGATACCGGAAATTTTGTTGACAATTGTTGCTCGGTGTCAGCACTTTAAGGAACCCTTGATGTTGTGGTTTTGTTCTTGCCTTAATGATCTAATTTCTTCACGTGACGAGAAGAGAAAGGGCTTACCATCCCTTAGTGTTTAATGGGTGCCTTACAATTCAACACTTAGTAGTAAATTTACATGGGAGGAAAATTGGGATACTTGAATTTGCTATGAAGGTATTACATAATGGAATCATTGGAGCAACAAATGGATAGATTAGAGTCAAACCAAGAAATTATGTATACCAAAATGAAACTTGTCTCTTTTGTTGTCTTGATAGCTTTGGAATTACTAATGGAAGATAAAACTCAGCAGAGGAAATTAGAGGGTGAGACAAATGGTCTTCGCTGACCACTAAAGGATCTACATACATAAATTAAATCATTGACCCTTGATATCTCCTCCAATCTAGATTAGGAATGTGTAGGAAATGTAATAAAATTAGATTTGAATGTACCTCTTGTAGCAGAGGAAGACTCCACAACTTCGTTAGCGGAACTTGCATCAATTTTGCTTTGTATTGTAAGTTTTGTATGATCTTGTTGATATTTTGGAGAGTGTATACCTCCAAAGACCCAACATCTAGTATGCAAGTTAGCACTAAGTATATGCTATATGATAGCCTTGATGAGGTTATATTTATTTTTGACCTCGGAAGAAATTTCTGTAGGAATGTACAGGGTAAGTTCCTCAGACAGAACACCAAAGGACACCGCTCACAAATAGATCACAGATCAATACACCAGTATTTTGACGTGGTTAAAACCCTCAAAGAGGGAAACAGTCCACGGCCTGCGCCAACGTGGCTACTACAGGCAATTTATTAATAAGGAATGAAAATTTACATAAGCTTCTCTCATGCACGGTTAACCTACAAATGACCCTCCATGCGCTTTAAATAGAATTCATGGACCAATCGGGTGTCAAGCCATGGATCAAGTGTCAGTAATATAGAGGAGAGAATGAACCGTCGGATCACTACATATCGTGACCGTCGGATTGTAAGTTACAAAATGTACAACGGTAAAGAAACACACTTTACCTAACTCTATACTAGACCAAGTTGAACTTAACTATTTCCTATGTGTCGGAAATCTTCATCATCATCGTGAATGAGGATGAAGTCGGCCTCTTGTTCACCTGATGACCCCACGTCATGCATGGGCCTCTTGCCCTTGTCCTGTACCTATGTTATTGATGTCGGAAGTGAGGCCCATTCCACCCCAGGTGGAGATAACACTCGCTTTGGTGCTACAAATAAATGCCTACTGCCTCTCTGATAGGTGATAAATATTGGCATAGTAGTGGTCTCATGGTGCTCATACTGATGAGAAGGACCACCTATCTCATGTTCAACCTCTGATAATACCTGTGAAGTGTTGAAGTGGTCACGGGAGATGAAGTCCTCCCAAGCAATGCCCTGCAATCCGAGCTAGTGATCCACCAAAATCTTAATAAGAGAAAAATGATAAACACTGTTAAGTTGCTGCTGAGGGGTTTTGTGCTGCATAAAGGTGTTCATCCTCTCTATGTTACTGCAAATGAAATATGGGATGTTCATCATCCGTGCCCTGGTAAAGTGCATGAGCAATCTAATATGATAGCCATATAGATGAGAGAACCTCCCCTCACAGCTGAAATACTTCATGATCAACTTCATGAGTGGAGCATATTCATCTTTCAAATATTTGAATGAAAAGATTCTTTGGAGCTGCCCCAAGAAACTGGCCTTAATGTAAGGCTCATAATGCTACCAATCCACCTTTTGTTTCTTATGCCACTGTTCTCCAACAATCGATATGCCAGTTGCTAACGAGACAGTTTCAGGTGTCAGTTTGAAGGTGACCCCAACCAAGATAGAGTGATCTCCATGTAGGTGAAGCACAAAAAGACTAGCTAACTCATGATGAACTCAAACATTAGCCAACATTTGACAAAACTCAAAACATGACAGATGTTGGAAACATGACATAGCAAGAGGGCAGGCCTGCAGTTTGGTGAGGGTGGTTGGCTCATCCCTAAAATGTTTGCCACTTTTGTGACGTCTCCTAGGAGCCTGTTCTTCTGAGGATGAATCACTCTAGGTCTCCATCTCATACTCTGATGAATGCACATATGCCATGACTGCTATATGGGTACTGTGTTTGGACTGCCCTTTGATGATGGTATGAAACTTGTTGTTGTTGTGATATTTGCCACCAAGGGGAACAATGAAAAAAGGGTGTGTTAGGAGGGGAATAATCTGATGGGAATATGGGTTATGGGGGGAAATTTTGTTCAGGGATATGTAGGAGGATTTGTGGATTTTATAGGGTAGGGTTTCGGGGTTTACATTGACCAATGAGTGAAGGGATAGGGAATAGGGATTTAGCAATGTTTAGGGAAGGGAAAAATGGGGAAAAATGGGATAAGGGGGGATAGGGAAGAATGGAAAGGAGGGGAAAAATGAGAGGAGAAAGAGGAGCCTTGACTTCAACACACAAGTTTGTGACCCTAGCAACAATGGCTTTGATGTGTTCTAGTGGTAGGTTTTATGATTTTTTGTTGCAACTATAAATAGCGATGAACCACCATAACCTTCACAAAAACTTGATGAGCAAGCAAGATGTAGAACCTACCTGTCAATTAGAAGGGTTTCAAAGTCGATTTGATGCAATTGGGCACAATTTCTGGCCTTTGTGGGTGTGCGCCGCACAACAAACCCAGTGCGTCGTACTTGGTATATGCACCATGCCCATGTTAACTTTACATTGCGAGGTCACGCTCTGTGCACGACAATCTTTAGATGCGCCACTCCCTTCTGTGTTTGCACCGTGCTCCTGAAAATGACTCCAAACTCACTCCTAAAATGCACGATTTGCTCTCCCAATTACTTTGCTATGTTTCTCTTTACCTTGGTATGCTCAATGACTTTATTTGCTTGTGAAAATCCTTTATAAGGACATTGGGAGTCATGGGTTTGATTTTTGCTTCTCCAAAAACCCATTTTGCTAATTTTTTGTTTTGACACTTTTCATTGATTTAAAGCAACACTGAATTTCACTTTTCCCTTTGAAATTTTAGCTAAAATGATGAAATTTTTTGGCACTTTTACAGGGGTCACATGACATGGCTTTTGGCCAAGGAAACCATGACTACACCTGAAGAAATCAATTGGAGACGCTTTTGGAAATTATCGCAAATTACACACTATTTGACTTTTCTTCAAAACTGAGTTTTGAAGAAGAGTCGTAATCTATCAACATGATGATGAAAATATTTGAATCATAACTTTGTAAGGGCCTCCCTCTAGCTTGCATGGCTTTATTGGTCATGTTTGAAGACCAAATTGACTAATCCCTAGACCTAATGACTGAAAATGATTCTCTTCCATTAAAAGATCGAACATTGACTATCATGGACTTTAGTGAATCTTGACAAAAAGACCTAAGCCAGCAGGTGCGAGACATGAGGGGAAATGATTAACAAGACCCTTTCCATCAGATTTGGCATGCCTCTAGCGGAATGCAACTGAGTGAATGGAGCAAGACACCTAAAAATTAAATGCAAAAAGAGTTTTTATCTTTGACGGAGGACTGACAAGACCGACTCTAACAATATATATTAAACTATAGTAAGAAAGAATGGTAATGGTGATTTTTTTATTATTCTTGGTGAACTGTAAAATTGAACAACAAAACTGTTATGAATATTTACAGACCATTTTTGCACTTCAATTTCATGTTAATGAAAGCTTGAATGATCTAAATTTAATCTTTATGCCGAGTTCCTCTTAAGGTAGTTATCTCTGAAGACCTTGGGCCAAGTCACTGGAAACGTTCTTATCTTCTCGTGTATTATTACCTTTTGATTTATTTCATATGGACAATTGTTGTTTCTTAGTCAAAGTATTTAAATTTTAATTTCAATGTATAGCTCCTGAGGTTTACAATTTCCATTATGTGAATCCTTGAATCTTGTAATTTAGTTGTGTGAAGATTTACATTTCCTATAATAGGTTTGTTATGAATTCTTAAGATCTGATTTGTGAGATTATTCTATAATTCCTTTACAATACAGTGAATTTCCATTTCTTAATCTTATTGTCAATGATTTTAGGTAATCAGTGATTGAGTATAGATTATTTCTGAAAGCGTTATTCATACTGAAGTTTTTCATTATAGTCAGATAATTGGTTTAACATAACTTAATGTTTGTTCTTGAAGTAGTTGAGTAGTTCCATGATTCTTGTAGAGTGGTTCGTTAGATTGAATTCTCCTTTTCAAAGAAACTTTTCATAGTTTCTTCCTTATGATGATTTTTCATACACACTTGTAATTTAAAGCACTATCCCCACATAAATTGTGATGACATCATTGTCATAGAAAGATGAACTCTAGGTTGTTGGATTAATGATAATGGACTGAGCTAATTCCTTAGGAACAGCATAGTACCCAACAGCTAATAGTGTAGCCCCTTATTTTTATTAATGCAAAGCCCTTATTATATTGTTGTGCATGTGTAGCCCCCATATTGGTATTATTGTGCCCTAGAGAAGCCCACTATTGTTATTGTTTTTGCCTTACAATATTATTGTTATGTAGGCTCTGATTATATTGTGACCCCTTAAAATCCTATATAGAAAGGAGGTCTTGTAATTTCTATCATCTAATAATTGTTCATTTGTGTAATGTAAAGGAGGTTCCCCCCTCGAAGGGGTTGATTTTGAAGTTGTTGATCTATCTTTCCTTCTATTGTGTGAGCTAGCTGCATAAAAAGTAGCCTACTTGTCATCAACATGTTGTCTTAACAAATCCTTTTTTGGTCCAGAAACAACACACAACTGCTAACGATCAGCCACCTTAGAAAGGGGGAAATGGCAGTGAACCTCTAATAATGCCTCATCTTCTACACAAGATATCTCGGTAGAGAAAAAAAATATCATAACTAGAGCAGACAATTATGAGAATTTTGAGAGTGCAACTTCTACCTTGGAGCCGATGACCCACCCTCCACCTAATGACCTTCTTTATTTTGATAAGTGATCATTGGACACTCTATTTTACCTACCTAAATGTTTACATAGAAAGAGACTACATAATCCTAATTTTAAGGCCACTCACGACTATAGTATTGTCAAGGATATGCCCTAATCTTCATCTGTCATGTCCACACTTGAAGTATTTCAAAGTAGTTGGATGTAATGAAAGGTAATTTTATCTACTATTGTTGGAGTGAATCCCAAAAATTCCAATATCATCGCATTCAATCATTCTTTATTGAAATCCCATCTTGCACATCAACTTTCCTTCAAGATAATCATCTGTCTTCAGACAACGTGTTCATAGGACTGTCTTGGATGAAGGGACAATGGCCTATACATGGTGTGGAGGTGTTGGAGAGATCTAGGTTCCTTGATGTTTTCTCCAGTTATGGCTGCACTAAAATATTTTGGTAGACATACCTTGGAACCTCGAGCGGTGTTTTCCGCTTTACCTATAGATTTTGGGGCAAAAATATATTTTTTGAGATTAAGGTGATAGACACATAGTTATGTTATAACCTCGTTCTGAGGAAAAAATGATTTTATTTCATGACCAATTTCATTTCATTAGTTTTCTATGCGATGATGTTCCCCCATCAAGGTAAGATAGTCACCATTGACCAGTTTGACTTTTGTAAGCTTGAATTGAGATTTAATAACAATTACCCAATATTGTTTGTTAAGAAGTTATATTGTTCTCATTGAAAGAAATGGAGTAGGGATGTTCAAAGAATCCTAATTTATGGGCACATCCCTTTATTCCACTTGAACTTTCACAACCTACTAACTCCATAATGATCATGTCTATTTCCTATGATACTGATGGATTCACTAATGCTTCCTTCAATCACTCCTTGTCTTCAGTACATTGGCATGTCTACAGAAATGTTAATTGTTCACCCTTATTTGAACTCTTCGCAAGATGCAAAGATTATTTTGACTCCATTTCATATGTTCTTGATGGGCCCATTGATCCTTTGATCATCCCTTGTCATGATGAAATTTGCATGTTAAGTGAAATGGCACCTACTAACTATGAATCAATTTCTTCGAATGATGTCAAACTTGATGTTTACTCCTCACCCATCTAGGTTTTCAATAATTATTATTTGCATGACTTACATGATTCTATGATGCCACATGATGAATTCATCTTGGAACCCATGATTATCTCTGACCCATCTTGGAAAGAATCACATCTCCATTCCTCATTTCTCCATTGTTTGAGACACTAGAATGAACAATTGTACACCCTATATTTTTCGCATAATGTGAATTTGGAAAAAGCTCTTGACACCATCCTTGATGTGTTAGTTGGAGGGATATTTGCAAACATTTCTACTAATATTTCCATCGACATTTCAAATAAACTATGGGTCATGGATAAATTTGTGACTAGAGTTGATTTCCCTCATGATGAGGTCAATACTTACATCACTCCATTCCCCGTCATCGATGACATTGTTCATTCTTCCTATGAAATGATGCTTGGTATTTATCTATGACTTATCATAAAATTTCTCCATGCTTAGTTGCTTTATTTAGTTCTTATGATGGATGTATTTCTAGTAACATTTTGGTCACCAATAACCAACTTTTTTCATGTCTATGATGAATATAGGGATCTACACAAGAAGCCAAAAGGTCATATCTATCTCTGTCTCAACCATAGTGTGTCACCTCATGCATCTCCTACTTAGTTTCTATTAACACCCCAACAACTCCACTTAATTTTTCTCTTAAATGAAGCGCATATATAAATTTTGAAAATATCACTTTGGATTGCTTTTCGTTTCCTATTTTGAGTGATTTTTTGGTTTAGTATTTTTCATTTTCTATGATCCTATCATTTTTGTCTCATTGAGAAACTTTTTGTGATATAAAATTTGCCTCATTTCAACTCATAAATCAAAAGTTATGGTTGTTTTATTTTTTCATTTTTCCAATGGATTGTTGAGGTGGCATGACACATGGCAAACTGACGTGGAAGCATTAGCTAGACATAACTCAAGGGGAAAATAAGTTACAAGTGCTGCTTCCACATCACTAGCATGTGCCACTACATCTTGAACAAATAAACATCTATGGATGATTTTCCATGTGCCACGTATTGTGTCTAAAAGGATTTTAGATAAGAAAGTTTACAAGACAACAAGTTTCATTTGGTTTCTTGGTGCAATCGATGAAACGAATTTTGTGTTAGACAAGAATTTTTGAAAAGAAATTTCACTTCATGCCTTTTGTTTATTGCTATCTCCAATTTTCATTTATCGAAAGTCTCATGATGGGTGTGTTG
Source organism: Pinus taeda (assembly GCA_000404065.3). Taxonomy (NCBI): domain Eukaryota; kingdom Viridiplantae; phylum Streptophyta; class Pinopsida; order Pinales; family Pinaceae; genus Pinus; species Pinus taeda. The sequence continues at coordinate 8,708 of APFE030520106.1, forward strand.
GCATGATTGATAGGGGACGTCGGTCAATGAAAATGATATTTCTGTCATGACATGGGAATTTTCACATCCTTCCATCTAGTCCACACTGTGATTAGTTTTCAACAAATGATTTATCGTTCATTCCGCATTAACCTTGGTCTTTTTTCAATTATCCCCGTAATGATTTCACATGGATATGAACGGAGATTTCAAAGCATTTTTATTATTTTATTGAAACATCTTACACCTTAGCTTATATATATCGTTGATATTATTTAATTATCTTAAATATGACTACATATTAATTTGATTTTAGTGTGAGCACACATTATTGACTTGAGTTTAGTGCCACCTTACACCACATTAAATGGGGTTTAGCGCCATGATTTTCTGAGTGTTCCTAGAGTGATTTTCTATGTTTTTTGGCAGGACAATGCAATTAGAAAAGGCACGACAGAAAGGGTTTCATGAAATTCTAATTATATTATAAGTCCTAATTTGTCACACGTGTTTGTGCAAGTCTAGGTGCTAGCATATGTTATTTCTCCCTAGTGATCGTTTTTGTGGGAAAGGTCTATTATCATATTTATTCTTTTATTACATATTATTCCACTCTCCACTTGGTACTCCACCCTAGCTTATTACGTATTAATCCATTGGAAAATTAGGTTTGAAATGTACATGTTTATTATATTATATTACCTCCTGTTGGATCAAGGTATATATCACCCATTCGTGCACTATGGGTTCCACTACATATAAACACCATAAATATAACCCACAAAATATATAAACACAAAAAAAAATATTTTACCTCTAGCATGTGGGGTATTTGTTTTTTTGAAATTTAACTATTCGCTATAATACACCTGCCAAGTTAAATAACTATTACAAGACTCCAAATTCTAGGGGACATATCATGGGCTATAAGGCGTGACATAGACATATGATACTTTGTTGGAAAGATGAGATCAAGGAGAACAATATAGGAAAGTTGAGTTCAACCAATATGCAAGCTAATAACCCCACAAATTTAGGAGAAAGGGGGCTACGAAATCTCATCAAATGAAGATTGCTTTCTTTAACTATAGAAATAAAATGAGTTTCTAAAAATTTTTGTCCTTGGCATCTCATCCCAACACTGTCTATTTATCAAGGATGCAACAATGCAAATTAACTTGGCTCAATTTTTTAAATTTATTGCTAATTTATGAGAATTAGGTTTCTCCTCAAATAATTAGTTTCAATTTTTGTTTTTGAATTTTTTTTTTTTAATTTTAATATGATTTTTAATGATATTTTTATAGACATTCTAAAGGAAATTACCATATGGAATCTTAGGATTAGTGAGTTGAAATTTAGAGCTAAAATGAAATCTCCCAACTTATTAAAAAATAATAAAACAATTATTCATGAAGTAGTCATGAAAGAAACTACTATTTTTCAATTAAACTATATGATTATATAATAGAGGTATATAGGAGAGAGAAAAGTTCCAATTTATGAATAGAACAAGAACTTTTACACTACTATAGAGAAATTTTATTGAGGGAAATTGGAAGCTTTCTAGACTTGATCATCACTGTCATGACTGTCTTTAAATATTTTCTACTTTTAGAGCTCATGACGAGAGCTTCAATTTGGTGCTATTTTTTGCATGTTTGATGATTGATTTATGGCTTAACAAAGCTTGTTCTTTTTTGGTTGAATCTTTGTTCCTAATAATTATATGATGCATGGTTTTTCATTGTTGTTGATTTCATCTAATTATATGCATTTTAAGGAAATGGAAGAATACCTTTTCATGGTGGATTTCATTGAAACTAGAATTGACTAATAATTTCAAGAGTATATGTATGTTACCACTGATAACTATTTAACATCTTGATTAAATACATTTGTTTTCTACAATTTTTATTGCATCATGGGAATTATTTGTGTGATAGAATAGTATATCTGATCTTGAATTTTATTAATGTTAATTGAATCTAAGTATGTGTATGTAAGGATCCATTAAATTCTTATTAGATAACTACATATGCACATTTGCTTTCATTGCTACAAATCATGTGAATTTCTTCTATGATTTCATGACTCATATTTATCTTACGGTGACATATGGTCCTTCAATTTTTCTCTTGGTTGAGAGTGGGATTGTCCCTTCTCTTGATTAAGATGTATTATATTTATCTCTATTATTTTCGCATTGGCTTAGACTGCGTTTGCATTTAGGAGATCATATGAGAAGGTCTCCATTTTGGATCAAATCATGTAGGTGGAAACTAGACCCATATATCATTTGAAATCACCATCTAAAATGGAAAAGGGTCTAATCGTGAAATTCACTAGGTGATTTATCCCATGTTGACTTGGTCATATTTTCCCATCAAATTGTGTAGTGCAAGGAGGAGGGTAGATTAACAAGATGACCCTTTTGAGCTTTACATCTTCATGTTTTTCTTATTGGGTCCTTCACAAATCCCTATTTGGAGGTGTGTATCTATATGATTATCATGAAACACTTCATTAAAGGTAGTAAATATCTTATCAAAGAGGAAGTTTAATGGTGATTTTAAAGTTTCTTCACTTGAAAATGTATCTCAATTCATTAATAATTGTATTTATAATAATATGCCTTGTGAATGTGTCATGTGTAGGATTTTTACTCTCACTTTCAAAGCCCAAGATAAGAAATGGTGTGAATAATTTCCAACTTCTTGAATACATACATGGGAATAGTTTGTAAGGGAATTCCCTAATGAATTTGAAGGTTATGAATATGATAAACTATGCTTGAACTTTAAAAATTATGTAGGTTAGAAGGCGGACTTGTAATAGATTTTCTTATTAGATTCAATTTAATTTGTCCTAAATTGCATATGGACGATAATCCTTAAGATACAAATCTGTCAAAATGGCTACTTCACCTCCTTTCTCTTCCCTCTATACAGAATAATCACAATGATTCTGAGGAACATTATTTTTAAACTATACATGCTATAGTAGATATTATGAGTGATTCTCTTGAGTCTACTATTGACATTGATGTTCATATTCAAATAAATATTGTATAAATTGTTGGAAACTAATTTCACGAATATCCAAATACTTCTAATAAGGTCAATTCAACTTCAAAAATCATTTCATATTTTAATGAACTTGTTATTTGTAATAAAGAGGATGAAGGATCATATACAAACGATAATGATAATTCTGTCAACAAAGAAACATTTAATCATGTATGCGGTAATAATCATTTTTCATTATATCAAGACTTGCTTCATGAATCTTTTCCATATGGAATTTATCGATATGATTTAACATTTCCTCCACTTACAAGCACCTTTTTAAAAGACAAAGGAACTATTACATATCAAAATATTTTTCAATATTCTATCAACCAAGATCACAATCATTAAACAACAATGAATCATTTCATAAACAATTCTTGTGAATGTCATCCATCTATATTTGATTTATCTTTTGCATCTCATTTATCTTTCATGACGAAAGATAATGATTTTTTTTAGGATGAACCTTTAGACATTTATGATATTGATGCACTTCCCCCTTTTGTGATGGTTGTATCAAATTATCATGTTATATATCCCAAAAGTGAACCTACACTACAAGATGAGATCTCTTGCAATACAAATGATGTATAAAAAATCCTCATATTGTATCTTCTAAAAAACAAAATGATTTCAATTTTGAAAATGGAATATCTATTCCCATAAATGATTATGAAGTTCTAGATGAAGTTTTTGTTGAATCTTATTATCATCTTGACAATTTTTCACAAGTATATACTATAACTAATCTTAATCTTTAAAGTGAGATTTGTTAAAAAGAGTTTTCTACAAATAATTTCCCATTGTCTTGCAACAATAATGTATTTTTTTTTGTAAATAATGATGTAAATTTATTTTCCATTGTTATGAGTTTATATTTTATTCATATATTATTAATGTTTTCCAAGGGATATATAACTAAAATATTTAAGTTTTTTTATTTTTTATTTTGGTATTTTAAATGCTTCAATACTGAAGACATGTATTATGAGTTAGTGAGCAATATCAAAATGACATTCTTCAAAGAAATGAAAACATGGAATCTGAGTATATGAAGGATTATTGAGCTAATACAACATTGCAATCACAATCAATGATGTTGATATATTATATTTCGCTATCCTTAAGGATTAATGATGCCATAAGTCCTCCAAAAGATCCATCAATTGAAAGTATAGCATTTGATCCCTACCATCTATTACATCCATCCATCACTTCTTCATGAACTTTATTTCCAACTTGACTTTATTGACGGAATTAAAACATGGTTGGAGGAATTAGTTTTGAGAAACTTTGCATGCTATACTAACGAAAATGAGTTTTCACAATCAACATTATTTTTTAGGAAATTACTTAGTAGATAGCTGCCCCAACTATGTTTTAATCCTAACAATTTGAGTTCTACCACATCAATTTTCATGATAGAATTGAAACCTAGTTGTCAGATTTGTTTCATGAAAATATTCTTGTAAAGTACAAAATTATTTTCTTGCACATATTAGGAATGGTTGTAGAAATTTCATATTTTTCTTTCTCTGTTTTGGTATCGATTCATTTTTCATTTCAAATTCCTAATGTACACATTTTTCTAGCTTTTAAGCAAACTAAATGGCTACATTCAATGTTTGATTTTACCTTGTTCTGATTTCTTTTTATAGCCTAGAATAGTTCTAATAATAGTTTAGTTTCGTCTGGATTAATTTTATTTTAGTTTTGTGAATATTGTAGTTATGGAAAAATTAAAGTGTGGTTCAAAGAAGTCCACTTTAACTTTTCCCTCATTTTCACTGATGTTAACCCTTTGTTTAACTTTTAATTATCAGTGCTTAGTTAGTAAAGGTTTAATGCAATCAAATTGATCATAGAGAAAGAATATCTGAAGAGACCAAAAAAAATATTATTGATGAAAATCTCACGTTTCATTGATAACCGAAATTAAGATTTGATGGTTATTTAATCGTACATTATGGGGAATAATTGAAAATTGGTTCAAAGTGTTACTAGTGAAATTAATTCATTCATGGAACCAAGTTATGGAATTATTCCTTCTTTCTCATTAGTACCATAATTACGATGAATTTTGCTTCGAAATGGATATTCTTGGTATGATGGAAAATGAATCTGTAGATGCATTTTATTCTAGAGTTATTTACCTTTGTTGTAGATTTTATCCTGAAAACTTACCTTCTGAGGCAGATTTAATAGAATGATTTTCTACTATTTCCTATCCTGCTACTAGACATAATGAAATAAATGATGATGAACATAATTCAAATCTTAATTAGGATCTACAAGACATAGATCCAATAATTAATCTTAGTTCAATTTCTAATTATATTAAGCCAATAAATTAATCTGAAATTAATCTGAAATTGCTTTACAACCACACACATTAGGTGTGTGTTTTACACATTGGACAATTCAAAAATAACTCATATTTAAATCTTAAATCTAAAAAGGTCCATTGAACCCCTCTTGAAGATTTTATAGAAATAAATTTCATAGATTTAAGTATCAAACGTAATACCTTCTCTTCTGATGTTGATCTAGAATTACTTGCTTCTGTTTTAACAAAATATTTACATTGCATTATGATGAAAAGCAAAATTACTCAAGAAATCACCGTTTTATGCATTTATATTTAAAATTCATGCAATAATGGTTCTATTAATATTGATGTCAAAAATCCTATTTCATCCACTTTTATATCATTGAAAATGAAATTTTCATTTTTCAACATCAACGAAGTTATGAGGTTTACTTGACTTTAGTTCACGATGATAAAATAGATAATGTACGAGTTGATAACAAATTTTTTATAGCCTTGCACATTCATTCGATAATATTTACTGCTAAAATATTCTCGATGACATTAGAGAGGGTAGTTATCTTTAATAGTTCTTCTTAGATTGATAGCACTGAGTCCTAACAAAGTGAGATACAACTATTAAATAATATAGATTGTAATGATTTTTCTTTAATATAATCATTTCCATCTAAGAACAAATCTAAAACAATTTTCTATTATGATGATTCTTATTCTAGTGATTTGTTTTATTCCTCAAAATTCATTTCAATTTTCCTGAACGTAGTTATGAACAAATTCATGCTGGAAATGAGTTATCATTAGGGACGGACTATAACTTTTGTTCTCGCATTTATTTATCATCTCACTCATATTCAGTTTTGTTAAATATTTCTTTTGAGTCTTATACTTTGAATACTAATTAATAATTCTTATTTATTAAATATTTATCAGTGTGACTATGAAATAAGACTATTTAAAATGGGAATTGTTTTTATGAGACACCCATATTTGAATGTGTAATCATAATTGTAAAACTATTTTAGGAGTTTTTTTAATTGATTTTCAAGAATAAGAGCCCAATTAACAATTACAATACAAGATAAACATGCCATAATCTTAACATAAATTAAAAATTAAAACACTTTTTATGTGGGAATTATCAATACACCTTTGTTTTATGTTAATATATGCCTTCACATTTTGTCTCAATGGAATATTGTTTTATTCCAAGATAGTTTTTTCAAGTTTTCATTATTTTCACTTTCCTTTTCCATGCTTTTAAAGCTATTCTTCTTCTCCCACCCTTTACAAGATTTCGTATGGCCTTGTTCTTCACAATCCTTTTAGTTTATATGTAGCTTTTTTCCTTTCCTTTAGATCTCATTTAGATTTTGATTTCAAGATGTTTTCAAAGTTTTATATGGGAACATCTTCAAGGAAATGAAAATTGGTGTCTCCAGAAATTTATACTTAATCATTATGATCGATATTTTATTTATCAAAGAAAATCTTTACCAAGTTTGGATCATCCAACATTGGTCAGTGACTATGGAGGAACATTGGACATGTTTCAAATAATATGGTTCTCTTTTATATAAAGGAAAGAATCTATCTCAGTTTTTTTTTAATCCCACCCATTATGTCACCAAATTAAATCCTCTATGTTGGTATATAAGGGGAATTATTTTGGAGTTGAATTTTAAAGTATTATATCTATGTCCATGAAAATAAAAGAATCTCTCATACCACTACTCTCTTCACCGAATTGCACAATTCATTCTCATCTAATCAAATCTAAAGGGTGAGGCTAAATACAAAATTGTTAAAATAAATGCAAAGTGGTGAGTACAGGTAAACATGTCAAGTCTATGGATGCTCCCTTGCAAAAGGGTTATGCTTGTACAATACTAAGACATATGCATTGAGGTTGTGGGCGTTTGTAGGAAATGAAGCAAATTTGGGAAAAATAGATATAACTATGCACATGATGGATGTTTGTTGACCATAAAACTCCATAGATCTACCTTTTGTATTCAACAGTAAGAGAAAGATACAAAATAAATCTCCTTATTTTTACATTAACTCATTAAATATTTGTTTGATTTTTCTTATGTGAGACCCATAGTATTTGATACAATGTTTAGGAGATTCTTCTGAAATTTTTGGTTTCCCATTTTGGGTGATTTTTTCGTTTTGTAGCTTGTTATTTTTTATAATACCTCCATCTTTGTTTGATTGAGACCTTTTAAGCAATACAAAATGTGCCTCATTTCAATTCTTGGATCAAAATTTATGGCCATTGAATGTTTTGAATTTTTCATTGGCATTATGAGGTGGCATGACATGTGGAATAACATGTTGCTTGTTTACATTGCAATGCTAACTTGACATAGTTCACATGGAAAAAAGATATTACAAGTGGTCACTAGTTGACGCAGGAAAACGTGTGTATACCCACAATTTGAATTTAGAATGCAAAATCTTATTTTTCGCTAGGAATTTTAACTCTCTACCGAATCAAATCTTCAATCCTTAATCCATAATGGTTTAAGGCCCCTTACTTAAGTATTATGTGGAATTATTTCATAAATTAACACAACCTAACTCTTTGTTCAAACCCTTCATCGGGACTCTACATTCTACCTCATTAGGTCTTAATTAACCAAACCCCATAAACCCTTTATGCTTTGCTTATTCATGGACTTAACCCGCAAACCATTTATTGACACTTTAATCCCATTATAATTCTTTTACAATAGAATACACACAAAACATATGAAAACCATACTTTTTCTTAATTCCTTGCTTATGCACATTTCTTGGCGCATGCCTTATCGCTATCGTAATCCTCCTTTTGCATCTCACTAACACGACTCTTTATCACATCTGATATGCGATAAACCTTTGGACTTCAATATAATATAAACCATATTCATTACTTTGTTGGGTCCACTCTTCTATCACACATCACAAATCCTTTCACCTATTTAACATCACATACCGCATTATTTATTGGCTTGCTCCACATCACATGTCGCATTGGTTAACGAGTGATACATTACCATGGAAGATTTGTGATTCGATCAAACCTCCAATCGCATTAGACATCGCAATCGCATATCGCAATCATTTGTTGCCGAGGTTAAATCACTCAGAAATGGATTATTGTGACGAGGGATTCCACAACGGTCCTCGAGCATTTATCCAATCACTCAATCCAATGATCAATGATGCTATCGTTTATCGCAAGTCGCAATCGTATAAAGCAGGTTCATTTACCCCTCAATTATGTTACGATGCGATATTGATTATTCCATTCTCTGTGACTTAATGCCATTTGTCGATTTATTAGCTACATTGGCCTCTGACCATTAATGCCTCTCTTCTTCTCTCTTCCATTTTACTTGGGATTTCAGATATTTATTAAATGGTTCTCTGCAGCTTAGGTTAATTCATGGTTCTTCATCCTTCCACTATTCCACTGTGCGACTCCCTCTTGAGCTTAGCTCTATGTGTTTCCTTAATCACAATCATTCCAATCATTACTTTGGGTGTGCAATCGGTCCATGATCCATTATGATCCTGTGTATTGTTCTTCGTCTCTATGTTTGCCAAACTCTACCTGTATACATATGTTATACAGAATCTCTAATACACACAAAATTTATCATTCCATATTGAAGCACACACTTATACAGTTTTGAATTAATATTTGTATATATAAATACACATTTACACAATTTCTCTCTCGTTTTAATGTGACTGGCCTTTGTTTTACAACCTGCTCATAGGGTCACAGTCGCACTCTTACTAGCTATCTATCCAACCTATCTCCCCTAATTTTTCCTTTTAGTCTTACATTTATACAAAGGGATTCTAAAACCAATTCCTATTTGAGATCCATAAACTCCTCAACAAAATCCTAGAATATCTTCCTTATCTCCAAGGATCCTCTCTAATACCAAAAATCATGAACTAACTCCTAATCTGAGTTTTACAATTAATGCTCAAATCTCTCAATCTCTCAACTATCCTAAATCTCTCATATTCTCCTACTTTCAAGAATATTTACAAATATGTCTCATAATATCCAATTAATTCCTATCCTCATTAAAATGAGTGAAAATCATAAATAATTACATTGATTCATTCTTAGGAAATTAACTTCCTTGAAAACACAAGACCCCTATGTCTTACTAAAAAACATTGATATTGTTGAGTTCATTTCTCCTGCATCAGACTTCCAAAGTAGAAAATATTCATGATTTCTAGATCATGTGGGTTCATAAGTTAATAGAAAGCCTCCAACGTTCCAAACTTTATTTTGTAGCTACCCAATTCCTTTACACCTTTGTTTTTGTTGTACGTCTACTATCTTTTGTTTCATCTTCCTCTCTTTGTCAATCAGGTTCAAATTCTAATCGATCAACCTTCAAGATGCTATCAATCTCCTACGTATGAACTGTTTCATCATTAGCTGCCATTATTCTTTAATGTTTGTTTCCATCACATCTTTGGACTAGTCCATACTCTACCACTTACCTTTTCCTCTTTCTCTTTATTTCAGGTTGTTGTTTTTGTTGTCCACTAACTCTTCAATCTGTTGTTCTACTCTTTGAATTTGTCGAATTCTTACTTGTTCTTCGCTCATTCTGATTGCATCCCTTTCATCCTTACCCTCTTATATTATTATTCCTTTCTACATGAGATATTGACTGTCCAGTATCCTCTTCAGCAATTGAACATCTCTGTTCCATGGATATGATACTTCCACAAAATCCCATTCTTTCATTTTTTATTTCGCTGCTCATATATGCCAAATTTCCTGTAGAATCTCAACTAAACCTACACTCATAAAACAATTGTTAAAATGAAAATCATAAGGCTTTTATGCCTTTTCTTCCATTGGCAACAATTCAGCTTGCTGCTCTAATTCTTCCTCATCTATCAGCACAACGGTATGTTGTTTTAAATTCTCAGCAGAATTTGCGAGATTGTTAGCTAGTCTCCCCTCCACATCATCTTCTCTAACGATGTATTTATGTCCTTGTCCACTGTAGTGAACTCTTTCCTTTGCAATCACACTGTCATACTCTGAATTTCCCCACAAATACTCCAACAATTCAATTTCTCTGTGACACTTCATAAGTACTTCATCATTACTTATGCTTCCTTCATTTATATGTAAATTATCAATCTGAAAATTACAAGGTTCAACAGTCTTAACTATTTCTTCAAATATCAGCTCTTCAAACTGAATTTCATCTCCTTTCACAAGAGATTCTTCCTATGTTGTCACAGCTTCAAACATCAATGCATTACTAAATTCTTTCTACTGCAATAATTCACTACTTTCTTCATTCACGAGACATTCTTAATCATTCTTTAATTCAAAGTTTTTACCTTCTGAAAAATACTCTCCCATACTTTTGACAGCTTCAAAAGATTGCTCACACTCTACAAAACCTGTAGTAACATCAAAATTATTAGATTAAACAATAAAAGGTTTTACATTATCTTATTTATATGCATTTGTCCAACAATTTAGAAATTCATCAATAATTCCTTCTTCTTCACCCAAAACTTCACCCTACTCTCGTTCACAAATAAACACTTCCATTTCCTAGTCATATTCTCTGATTTTTCCCATCAGCCACCTTAATTGCCTCTGTTGTAGCTTCCTCTATAGCTTATGCCAGTTTACTGACTTCTCCTTTAAGACCCAACCTTGTCTCTGACTTTTCCTCTAGTATCATCATTAATACATTGAGGTGTTCTTTCATCTCATAAATGTCGTTGTCATGTTCCTCATGACTCATTCTCTTTCCATTTGCCTTGGCATCCTCCTTCTTCACTTTTCTTCTATTGTGGTCTTCTTCAGAACCTCTATTAGGATTGTCACTCGTCATCATCCTATCCATCTCTATCTTTATGATCTCCTCACTCACTCACTATGAGTTGCATTAAAGCCTCTACAATAGCAAGTCCTCCCCGCTTCCAGTTACCTCACCAACCTCTCCTCTGTACATGGTCGTTTGGCAAGCTCTATGGTTTTCTATGTCTGTAACCTCCTTTGAGCACTCTTCTCTACCCCTCCTAGGTTTTAACTAATCTATACTTCTCAATAACACAACTGTCCTCTGGCATTTCAATCACCATGAAATACTTGGTTATGACCACTTTTTCTTTCACTTAGAAATTCTTATTGTTTCCTTCATTACTTAGCAATTCTAGCCACATCCTTTGTGAGTTGTAACAAGACCTCTACAGTAACAAGTCTCCTCTTACTACATATGCCTCGCTAAGATTCTTTCCTCTGAGCTCAATATTTTAGCATCTCTCTAGTTCTTTCCTTTCAAACCAATTGTGCACTCCTCACTCAAGATTTTTGCAACTTTCTCACCTTCTTATTCTGTCACCTGTGTATCAATATAAAAACCAAACATTCTCTAATATTCAAATCAACTTAAAGAAAAACGTGTCATCTCACCCTCAAGATCTCTGTGTGATCTTCTTCCACCATCTTCTATACTTCGAATGGATTGTAGATTGTCTCTTGCATTTGCAAGTTCTCCTGATATTATTCCATACCCTACCTCTATGTGATTACTATGTGTTAGATTAAAATTTGATTGCCTTTGCCTGCTTTCATCACCATTCGCTTGTATATACACCTTCAGAATATAACTTTGTTCTAAACTCTTTTCAAAGAAATGTTCACATAAAATTCCTTTGTATTGCCTTAATACCAAATGTTTCAATTATAATTGTGCTCTGATACCACATTGACGTAGGAAAACCCTCGTATACCCACATTCTTCATATAAAATTAAAAATCTTGTTTTGCCCCAGCAATTTTAACTCTCTGTAGAGTCAAATCTTCAATCCTTAATGCATAATGGTTTAAGGCCCCTTACTTAAGTCTTATGCAAAATGATTTCATAAATTAACACAATCTAACTCTTTGTTCAAATCCTTCATCAGGACTCTACACTCTACCTCTTTAAGTCTTGATTAATCCTTAATCTTTATGACACACACATCAACCAAACCCCATAAACCCTTTATGCTTTTCTTATTCATGGACTTAACCTGCAAACCATCTATCGTCACTTTAATCCCATTATAATTCTTTTATAATAGAATACACACAAAACATATGTAAACCATATATTTTCTTCATTCCTCACCTATGCACATTTCTCGATGCATGCCTTATCACAATCAGAATCCTCCTTTCGCATGTCACTAACACATGACTCTTTATAACATCCAATATGTTATAAACCTCTAGACTTAAATATAATATAAACCACATTCATTACATTCTCAGGTCAACTCTTCTATTGTACATCACAAATCCTTTCGCTCGTTTAACATCACATACCGCATTATTTATCGGCTTGCTCCACATCAGATGTCACATTGGTTAAGGCCTGATACATTACCATGGAATATTTGTGATGCGAACAAACCTCCAATCACATTAGACATCGCAATCACATATCAAAATCTCTTGTGGCCAAGCTTAAATCACTCACCAATGGATTATTGCGACACAAGATTCCATAATGATCCTCCACTGTTGATTCAATCACTCGATCCAATAGTTAATGATGTTATCGGTTATCACAAATTGCAATCATATAATGCTTGTTCATTTACCCTTGAATTATGTTGTGATGTATTATTGATCATTATGTTCTCTGCGACTTAATCCCATATGTTGATATGTTAGCTCCAATGGCCCCTCAGCATTAATGCTTCACTTCTTCGCTCTTCCTATTTACTTGGGTTTTATGATATTTCTTCAATGGTTCTCTGTGGCTTGGGTTACTTCATGGTTCTTCATCCTTCCACTATTTCGATGAATGACTCCCTCCTGAGCATAGTTCTATGTGTTTCCTTAATCACAATCATTCCAAACATTAATTTTGGTCTGCAATCGGTTCACGCTCCATTACGATCCTCTGTATTGTTCTTCCTCTCTGTGTTAACTGATCTCCACCTATATATATATGTTATAAAAAATCCCTAATACACACAAAATTTATCATTCCATATTGAATCACACACTTATACAGTTTTGAATTAGTCTATGTATATATAAATACACATTTACATGGTTTCTCTCTTAGGCATGATCTTCTAATGTTAATGGCCTTTGTTTTACAATCTGCCCATAGGCTCACAGTCACAATCTAACCAGCTATCTATCCAACCTATCTCCCCTAATTTTTCCATTTAGGCTTATATTTATACAAAGGGATTCTAAAACCAATTCCTATTTTAGATCCATAAACTCCTCAACAAAATCCTAGAATCTCTTCCTTATCTCTACGAATCCTCTCTAATCCAAAATATCATGAACTAACTCCTAATCTAAGTTTTACGGTTAATTCTCAAGTCTCTCAATCTCCCAACTATCCTAAATCTCTCATATTCTACTGCATTTGAAAATATTTACAAATATGTCTCACAATATTCAATTAATTCCTATCCTCATTAAAATCACTCAAAAGCCTAAATAATTACATTAATTCACACTTAGGAAACCAACTTCCTGGAAAACACAAGACCCCTATGTCTTACAAAAATACAATGATATTATTGAGCTAATTGCTCCTGAATCACTAGTACAAAATGGTTAATTAGTTACTGAAAAAATGACTAAAATGTACGTATAAATGACCATTTTCCAATCAGTGAACAATAGTAGATAGTTTAAAATATCTTATAATATAACCAATATTTACTCATATTTAGCTTAATCATTAATTGGTTGTCTGAATTTCATCTTCTACTAGTACATTTAGTCATAAATTTGATCATTAATTTAGTCATCTATTTATTCATTAATTGCCACAATTAATGACTAAATACAAAACAAAATATACTACTAAATGGTCACCCCAGAAAATCAATTAATGACCAAAGAAATATGACCAAAATGTTTGATAACATTATAATATACTATATATTACCTACTAATAGCCATATATATGCAAATTTAGTTATTGTTTTAAACCAATTAATGACCAAAAAAACATGACTAAAGTTTATTTGTGTTATAAGATATTGTAAATTAGCTACTAATAGTTGTATATTTGAAGAAATTTATCATTTGTAATCACAAATTTAGCATTTATAGTAATCATCTATCCTTTTTTCATAGTTTCATATTCATTATATAAACAACTCGCTTAAGAGTTCATATTCATTTTGTGAATAATTATTATAAATGACTAATTTAGTAGTTGTATATTTAGTTTATTCTTATTCAAAATTAATCAATATAACCTACTAATTTATTACTTTTAAATTGATTTTATGTGTTTATTTTTAATCAACATAAATTAATTAGTATTAGCATGATTTTGCGACTAAATTAAAAAAGTGTCATACAATGTGCATGCTCATCTAAAATGAAAATGCAAAGTTACATATATTAATGAGAACACTAAAAAATATCAAGTACAATCATAAATAATTTCAACCACATAAATTATATTATATGAAATGTCAAGTATTACAATATAAGTTTCCAACTTAATCTTGGTCGGACTACAATTTACACATAAAATATTTTTTGATCACTTCAAAACGTTATCATTGTGTTTCAAAGGCATTGTAGGTGAATTCACCAACTCTAAAGACTTGACCACTAGTCTTTATGTGTGTGTCTCATGCAGGATATTGGCTTTAAGGGTATCGTTAGACTAGTTCTCTTCTTTCTCTCTTTCTACATTTGTCATTCTAGTTCTATTATTATCCTCTCTCTTCAATTCCTTCTTCTTACCATGATGAATGACCATAACCTTTAAATTCCAAGACAGAAGAGAGGGTTCTACCAAGAGAGCCATGCTAAAAGCTTTCCTCTACTACTTAATGGTGTCAGAGATGAAGAAACTAGCACTAGTATTGGACCTTTCATGGTTTAAATTATCTCACAATCTTTAAGTTATATGGACTAACGCTTCTCATGCAACCCTTATATCCCCTATAATATTTCAAATGCTTTCTTAACATTAAAAAGGCCTTCAAGAGTAAGACACTTGTTATATCCTTTAAATTTTGAAGAGATATCTTAATTTGCAAAAATAATTTATTATATAGTGAGTAATGTGTATACTTGAATCAACTCATTAGTGAGGAATGTATATACTTGAAACTAGCACTAGTACTAGACCTTTCATGGTTTAAATTATCTCACAATCTTTAAGTTATATGGACTAAAGCTTCTCATGCAACCCTTATATCCCCTACAATATTTCAAATGTTTTCTTAACGTTAAAAGGGCCTTCAAGAGTAAAACACTTGTTCTAGCATTTCAATTTTGAAGAGATATCTTAATTTGCAAAAATAATTTATTATACATGGAGTAATGTATATACTTGAACCAACTCATTAGTTTCCAAATAACACCAAGGAAGGTATCCTCTTGGTAATACTCTAATATATCCACATGTTTTCTTCATTTTAGAAATCAGTGTATCACCCCTACGAATTACATAACCCGCTTGATTGGCTGGGATGAGAAGCTTTATAGTGATAACACCATTCTTATCTGGACCAAGGTCAACAATTTGACTTTGAATGTGTAGCAAAGCTTCTTGGGTAGGAGACATATTGTCATTGGGGACCTACAATATATCTAAAGTAATAAAATTTGCTAATAGTTTTCCATAATATGACTGAATTTTTTCTTTTGAAATAAACTTATTAATTAATTATAGCTACAAGTTATAAAACACTATAAAAGCTCCAAGGTTCCATCAATAAATAGTAATTATTCATCATCAAAATTTATAATAATAGTGCAAATCCTCCTTTAAACCTATACTAAAATTAGGAACTCATGGGAACTTTATTGCAAAGATCCCACATACTCTTATGTGAGGTATTGGATCAATTATAATCCAAGTAAAATTTTAATTAACTTCACTATACATAAAACCATAGAAATATGTATCTTGCATGTCAAGGCAATAAATACAAGCTTGTTAGGATATGTCAACCCTTTTTCCATGGAAAAAACCTTTGAAGGAAGGATACTGTAAAATAGTTTAAATAACATTAATTTTGTACATCATAATAGAATTTCTCATTATCGAATAAATATACGATCATTAGGTTTATAAACAATTTCAGAAGGAAAAATATTACACACCTAGTAGTTAGTGTTATATAGAAAGAAAATTTGTTTGATAATAATGCAATCACCAGAACTTGGAACAGAATTAGTAACTTTGATGTTCACACCAATACATTCACACATGCATTTAATAATACTACCACTCTTCCCAATTCCACTGCCAAGTTTCTTATTTGGACACAAAACATGAAAAACTAGCTCTTCCATAGATGAAGAAGGCCCATGATCAGTCACATGAAACCCTCCACTTTTAGTAAACGTATGCCGAGAACTTGGAATCCCTTCTCCAAGAGAAAACATATGTAGAAAACTTGGAGGCCCTATTGTAGAACACAAAGACCTACTAAATCCAATAAATTATCTCATTCCTGGAACATGGCTCATCCAAATTTGCATGATGAGTTAATGCACTTTGATATGGTAAGTAAACACCTATGTGTGTAGAATTATTTTTTGGAGAGTAAATGGTATAATGTGAAGGTGTTTGAGAATGTTACTTGGGAGGATTGTCTCTCAATAATATTGAGATAATCTCCAATGATTTTTTCATTACATTCAAGTTCGTTATAATATGCAAAAAAATTTAAAGGTTAACTAAGGATTCTCTTAGAAAATTCATACTTTTTTTCCCGTGGAAAAAGTCGTAATTTCTATTTATATTAAGAAATTACATTCTGTAGATGCCATAGCATATGCATATTGAGGCGAGTAGCCTCCTGGAAAATGAACAGCAACAAGAAAATAAAAACACGCATTGTGTGCAAACATCTCCGCGCAGGGAGGTCATGACAAAACTCAGTATCAACTATATCCAAAAAGATAGCCTGTAACCTCCACACAGGGCGGTCACATGGCTTACAAGGACTGTATAGAAGCATTTTTTATAACTGTATAACTATCCAAAAAATATTCCCTATGTAGCTCGTATCAGCCCTTTAAGACAGTATATATGATAGAAACAGTAAAACTTTTAGAACCATAATATGCCAGAACAGTAAGTGAAGAAAAGAGAGTGTGATATAGATGTTTATGTCTCCAGTAGTGTAGGTGGGTCTATAAAAGGCCTATGGTAAAATTGATGGAAGGTTCCATCGACTTCTTCCTGGATCAGCCAATCCTCTTCTTACTTGTGCGCTGCTTCCTTTGATAAGTAGTCTGCCCCTGAGTTGCGCTCCCTGTAAATATGATGACAAACAAAATTGTCCAAAATTGTTGTAAGTCTAAGGGCCTCGTCCAATATGTGTCTCAAAGAAAAAGCAGAGCAATGAGATGTTTTGTTGAGCCAATTGCAAACAAGTTTGGAATCCCCAAACAGTTGGAGATGGGAACAATGTTTCTCAAGGGTTTTGCAAATGAGATATTTGGCTGTGGAAAGCTCCGCAAAATTGTTTGTACCTCTGCCAGTTTCATTGAATCTTAAAACTGTGGCCTCCCATAGGTAAACGTATGCCCCCCCCCCCCCCCCCACAACTCATCTTGGGCTGAGCCATCAAAATAAGCCCAAGGGTTAGATTTGTCAATGAGTTCAAGAAGGATGATCCTGGGAGGAGTTTGGGTGGAGTCCTTAGGCAGTAGGTCAAAATCAACAAGTATACGGGGACCAATGGAGTGCCGGGGGGGTCCTTATTATCGAAGATGGCTCGATTCCTTGCCGTCTAGAAAGCCCAGCACATGAGGAGGGGAAGATTCATGTATTTTGACTTGTACCTTTCTAACCAATCCAACCAGGCCTCCATGATGGATCTCCCTTACCATCGATGGAGGGAGGGGGAGGAAGCCATTATGAGGTTCCATTGCTCAGTGATGGTGGGGCAGTGCAGAAATAAATGTTCTATGCTTTCCTCGTTGTTCCTATAGAGGTGACACCAAAAAGGCCCCTGGAAAGAGTGTTTCAACAAGTTTGAGCCAGTGGGAATTTTGTTGAAAAGGATGGTCCAAAGAAGCATTTTCATTTTGGGGGCTGCTTTGAGTTTCCATAGAGTTTTCCACCAATGTTGTACCTACTCTGGTTTGTTATGCTCCATGAGTTTCAGGTAACCTTCCTTGGGTGAGTATCTCCCATTTTTAGCATATGGCCACACTATCTCGTCTTCTCCTTCCGTTATCCGGATATGAGCTTGTGTGAGAGCCTCAGTGAAGCCCTCCCAATCCTGATGCTAATGTCTTTGGATGTGGAGGTTGCGGGCCAACTTCCATGCTTGTTGAAAGAGTGTGTTGTTTTCCTGGTCTGCTATATGGGATAGATGTGAAATTCCCTGATTTATTAAAATTCCTATCAGTTCAGCAGGGAGTCTGTGGGCATTTCCGCATCCAATCCAAGGATCCACACCTATACGAACAACACTCCCCTGATGAATTCACCAGTTTAATCCATTCCGAATAAGGGGGAGGTAGGTTAGGACTGCTTTCCATATGATGGACTGCCTACCGCTTGACCTCTGTTCCATGCGAATCTAGTCCAAGATGTTTTCACGGGAGATGTACTTTTCATAGATAACTTTGGTCCAAAGGCTGTGAGAGGTTATGAGCTACCATCCAAGTTTTGCAGCCAACACTTTTGCAAATAGATCTATCTTTTTAATGCCCTAGCCCCCCCATCTCTTTGGCCTAGCAATTTTGTTCCATTTTACCCATGCGAAGAGATTCCCCTCTTTGTTGGCTTTCCAAAGGGAGCTGCTACAAGTTTTTTGTAATCTGGTTAGAATTCCCCCTGGAATCCAAGCCAGAGTCATCCAATATACCGATGTCGCTTCTAGAACAGCTTTTATGAGTGTGAGTCTGCCCGCTCGTGAGAGGTATCTAGTGTACCAAGTATGCAGTCTCTTTTCTACCTTCGATATGAGCCAGGTCCAGTCTGAAATTTTGTAGCCAGAAGGTTTCAGCCAAAAGAAAATGCATACTATAATGACATGAAGAAAATATAGATTTTATGGGTATCAATTCTTATCTGACACAAGTTGTGAACTTGGATAATTACTTAGTCATATGATGTAAAAAATGAAAAGTATAGAGGAAAAACAAAAAAATAAAAAAGGGACTTCTTGAAGTATTCAAACTATTTCATACCATTAATTCACTAGGCCATTATTCAGTTAGGTGTTGAGAGAGATCCATCTCATTAATATAAACAAATCTAATGTTGAAATAAGGGATTAGGACACATCACCAGTTAAAATTAAAACTCTACCTAATGGCAAATGCATGATACATCATCTAGATATTAGAAAGATAAAATAAAAGAAATAACTTATCATGCATGACAACCACTCCAAACACTAGCAAATGTGAATCTATCATGTATGTCAATGTCATGCTAGCTAATAACTTCGAAAATATTTTTGTCTGGGAAAATCCTTATAAAGAACCTCCACCTTAAAATATTTATGCATATGACATTATTCAGAAGGCACATCTAGAAATTTAGACAGAGTATAATTGTGGAATGAAATGCCAATAAGGGTGTGGCAATAGTAGTATGACTTGAAATTGGTAATTATGGGCATAATATAGATAAAAAACACTAGCCAAGCATGGCCCATAAGGCATTAAATGTTTTCCATAATATTAGTAGAAGAGTGAAAAGGGATTCTATCACTTCAACCTAGCAACTTGCAGCTCAATGGTAGCTTATGAACTAAGACAAATTTCGACATAGGCAATGCCTTATAAACCATTTGCCATCCAATGCATATGTGTGAGGGATTATTCACAATATACCATTATAAGAAGACTATTAATGTGGAATAGAATTCCAATCACAAGACATGCAAACAATTGGTAAGGAACTCACATAACCTGACCCAAATCTTGTCCAAGTCTCCTGCACAAAAATTTATGTTTAATATAATGGAGAGTTCAATTGCTACACTAGAACTAGGATGGTAGACATGTTCAACAATTGGTTATTAATTTTTTTAGTTTTTGACATTTGGTCAAGGTCATTCCTAATGTATTACGATGTTTTTCAATTTTATTACAACCTTTTCTAATATAAATCGAACTCTTTACTATAAAAAAAAATAGATACAAGGTGCTATTTTCATAGAAAGATTGTAGAAACCAATTTATTTTCACCATTGAGTGTAGAAACATGTTTTAAAAACAATTTTGAACGGAAAAAATAAATTTGGATAACTTTTCATATCAAGCCAACAAGTATACAATTATCAAGAAACAAATTCTATCATTTCCAATGGTGATTTAGAGATCAATGATTTGACATATAGTGAATTGTCAATTAATGGACCATGAGCTACGCTACTTGTATATGGATGAAATAATTTTTGTTTACAATAACAAGAAACTTTGTCAAACACATAAAATAAATGCATGATAGGTCATCTACAGATTAGAAAAAAAAATAAAAGAAATAATTTTACATACACGACAAGGGATTATTATCACTCCAGACACTAACAAATGTACATGTATCATTTACGTTGATATCATGCTAGATAATAAATTGGAAAATATTTTTGTCTAGGAAAATCCTTATAAACCACCTCCACCTTAAAATATTTATGCGTCTGGGATTATTCACAAGGCACATCTAAAAATTTAGATAGAGTATAATTGTGGAATGAAATGTTAATAAGGGTGTTGCAATCGTAGTATGACTTGCAACTAGTAATTATGGGGATCATATAGGTAACAAACACTAGCCAAACAGGGCCCATAAGGCATTACATGTTGTCCACAATATTAGTAGAGAGTGAAAAGGGACTCTATCACTTCAACCTAGCAACTTGCAGCCCAAAGGTAGCTTATGAACTAAGACAAATTTTGACATAGGCAATGCCTTATAAACCATTTGTCACCCAATTCATATGTGTAAGGGATTATTCAAAATACACCATTATAATAAGATTATTAATGTGGAATAGAATTCCAATCACAAGACATGCAAACAATTGGTAAGGAACTCACATAACCTAACCCAAATCTTTTCCAAGTCTCCTGCACAAACATTTATGTTTAATATAATGGAGAGTTCAATTGATACACTAGAACTAGGATGGTAGACATTTTCAACAATTGGTTATTAATTTTTTTAGTTTTTTACATTTGGTCAAGGTCATTCCTAATGTATTACGATGTTTTTCAATTTTATTGCAACCTTTTCTAATATAAATCATACTCTTTACTAGAAAAAAAATAGATCCAAGGTGTTATTGTCATAGAGAGATTGTAGAAACCAATTTATTCTCACCATTCAGTGTAGAAACATTTTTCAACAATAATTTTGAATTAAAAAATAAATTACGATCACTTTGCATATCAAGCCAACAAGTATACAATTATCAAGAAACAATTTCTATCATTTTCAATGGTGAAGTTAGAGATCAATGATCTTGAAATATAGTGAATTTTCAATGCATAGACCATGAGCTAAGCTACTTCTATATGGATTAAATTATTTTACTTTACAATTATGTATGCCAATTTTTTCACATGTTTACTCTTATACATACACATATAGAAGAGAAGGGCCTAAAAACTGTAAATATGGCCCAAACTTGTGCAACTATGCCTCTCTTAGGAGTGAATTTGAGGACGAGTTGTAGTTACTCATGGTGTGGATTTTTTGGATGAGACTTCAACACAAGCCTACAAGCCATGTACACAATCTCACTTAAAAGACGAATCCCATTCAAAAGAAGAGGAGAAATTAGAAATTATTTGGAAATTTGTTTTTCTTAAGATAATTTTTATTTGCTTGTTTCCTACACATACTTACTAGTATAAATATTTCAACTTACTCTACTCAACTCGATACATAATAACCTGAAATCAAGTTTTACAACATAAGAATTAGCTAGTATGTCCTAATTGAACATAGGGATAAACCTTTTTGTAAACCCATTGGCCAATGACTGCCACAAACTTTAACAATTATTAACAAATGAACTAAGCATTGAACACTTCTCTAAACATGTTTCCAATTCCAAGAATTTACAAACTTATGGGACATTTCAAGAATGACTAGACAAAAATATCGTACCACATGAACATATACATCATCTAACACAAAATTAATAATTTAAAAAAATTTAGACAACCAACTTTGAGCAAGTGACAAGATACAAGGCGCACACTTAAATTCAGAAACATTATATGTCTTAGGTTTTCTAATTCATAAACTTTGAAGTTAAAAGAAACAAAACTAGAAGTAAGGTCATTAGCATCCTTGACAATTGAAAGGATTTCAATTTTCAAATCCAGGAATAAAAGAATGTAGATGAAGTTATTAAATAGTAGGCTAGAGAAGAACAAATCTAAAAGAGAAGAAAACCAAACTTTCACAAGTAGGACCAGGAGTTATGTTCATGTGCATCTTGAATCCTCTTCTTGGATCCATTATCCAAATTGAGAAGTTATTCATCATTTCAATACCTTTTCTAAATTTCTCTTGTCATCTACCTCCATAGACTCGAAGATTCATTTTTCCTTCTCCACCATTAAACATAGTCATCATCCATCATCATAAGAGAAAATTCAAGTACCATGTCAAGAAAAATGACTAGGAAACTTCATTTTCACTCTCCGGTTGACATGATTATGGATTTTAGACATCAAGGTAATAGCGAGTATATATAGGTAGAAAATGTGACATAAATTCAATATAAATGTAGAGGCTGAATTCTAGTTAATTTTATGGGGAAAAAGTCGAATATATACATTTGAGATGATGAAAATTAGTAAAAAAAGTAAGGAGATTTGTTTATTTGTAAACATGATGATGAGAGGTCAATAAAATTATATATATTTTAATCTAATTAGATGAGGTATGCAATTATTAAATGAATAAACTTCAAATATTGTGAATTGTTTAAGAGAACAAGAAATTTGCCCCCTAACCACCCCGCCGCCCACTTTTATTATGTTTGTGTACTTAATAGAGACCTAATTGGACTATTCTTTTAGAATATTGAAATCACATACATAAACTTTGAAAAGTAGTTTTGCAGAGTCCCTCTCTTTAAGAAGGAAAAATCTTCAGAGATGAGACATTCAAAATGAAATATCTACTCAATTCTTGTTGGTTTTCCATAGCACCTATGTTAAAATAAGAAACATATTTTGAGAATAAGATCCATGGAACCCTATTTCTTACCTTACCTCATATAGGAATTCCATGAGGATCATAAGAAACAACCCATTAGAACCACCAACCAATAATTAGCCATCACTTTGAAATTACTCCAATAGTAATCACTTGTCTGATGGAAGAAAATTTCCCATAGGCTCAATTTTACTCCTTCCAAAGACCATGTTCACATATAATTCATCTAAAACAATATGGATTCTTAGGTGTCCTATGATTTTTGCAATCTACAATGCCAATGTAATTTCCCATAAGTTTCTACCACCAAAATGAGTTTAATAAATTCCCATAACAAAAAGTTGGGTATATACACATGGATCCTGTTGAACTAGTTTAAAAATGCAATACCAAAGACTTGTTTGGTGATCTACAAACATAAAATAAACATTAGGTTGGTGAAGAAAATAAAAAAGGGACATATCTAATCCCATGGGCTACTAATAATTGTGAAGGTACTTGGACCAAAATTCTACATCTCTTACAAGCTAGGGAAGCGAGGAATAAATTGAATAATCAAAGAAACTATGCATAAGGTTAATAATCCTGTTTTGAAGAGTCATAAGAATTTTGATATAAATATGTTGTGATATTTAGAAAAGTAAACTCATGGGGGAAAAACAAATTTTGGAAGCTACTTAATTGCATGCTTTTGTCTTACGGAATCATAGATAAAGTTAACCATGGCCCAAAACAAAACCCATGGATTAAATTACTTATATTTAGTATTTATATGATAAAGGAGCATAAGACGTGGAGCATTAGATAAAATTCGTATGGAAATTGGTGAGTGCAAATTGCAGGTAATAAAAGGGAGATTTTGGAACAAGAGTATATTTGGTGAGTATAGAGATATTTTATGTGAAAGAAACCATTAAAGGAAATAATGTTTTATGTGACGCAAACTAATCACAGATTGATTCTGTTAAAAGATAAGCTCCATAAAATATTTGTACAAGATAAGAAGGTCCTGATCAAATACAAATCCATGAGAATAGGTTTTATGATATTTAAAAGTATTCACAATAAGTGAATTTCCATGGTTATGCCAAAAAAACAAAAAATCCAAAGAAACAACTCAATTGGTAGACCTACTTCAACCATTGTTCACAAATATGAGTTGTTTTTCAACAAAGGCATAAATACTTGATAAGTATATTTTCTTAGAACTTTATGTTCAAGAGTAGTTTCCTTCCATGGATCCTTGTATTTTTACTCATTTCTAATAAACAATGGAAATTCATATTCAACAATGTTTTATAGGAAGATTGAGACATGATACTTAAGCTACATGTATGCTTTCAACTAGGTTTCAGTATGTAAGAAACATCAGAGGTAGTTGTAATTTTTTTTATGTACAAGTGTGATCTAGTAACATACTATTATCAAAATAAGAAACAAATTATATGGAAGGATTTGTTTGAATTATCATAGAATGTGGTGTTCGAGCTCTATTTATCTTTCCTTCCTACCTTATCTGATTATATAGGTATTGTGCGATTTTTTTCTTAATACCTCACTAAGCTAAACAACTTCATGTGTTTGGTCTATTTGAACTCCTTATAGCTAAGGGTGGTTATAAGTTTGAGTTTGATACGACTTCCGTGTAATTTATAGATGATGGAATAGTCATTGTAGAGAATTTCAAGAGACAACTGAATTAAATTCAATGTGTTCCAAATGGATTGTTTGTAATGCATAAATCTCATGAGACATTGTTAAGATGAAGAAAAATAGTCAATTTCAAAAGAATATAAGACTAATCTCCAAATATAGTTCACTTCTTGCAAGTGAGATGATGAGCTTTGATGTAATGGATTTGAACTCATGACGCAAATGTAAAGGACATGATGCAAATGTAATGGAAAAGAACATGCATATTTCTCATATGAAATCTAAGGGTATTTCCACCATAAAAAGAAAATGGATAGCCTACAAAAGACTGAACTTTGATGTAATGGCTTTGAGCCTATGATGTAAATGTAATCAATAGGAAAATATATTCCTCTAATGAAATATAATGGTATTTCCACATGTAAAAAAAAATATGGATCCCCGCAAAAGACTAAGTTAGCAAACCATGTAACAAATATAGGTTTGTGGATAAGCAATGCCTGCTTCTAGGATGTCATATGTACATCAACATTTGTCTTGTATTGAAGATAAACCATTAATAAACAAAATAAAAGGACATGATATTGTCATCTAATGAAAAAGACTATAATCACTTAATACAACTCTTAGTATTTATCCACATTTCTAACAGTGACGCTCATGCAATTTCCATCATTTAGGATACATATTGTTTGGATCTCATCCTTAGAAAGAAGCAAAGCTTGTCCAGGTTAACTATCATTATAACTCTCATGCCTAGGGTGCTTACTTTCAACTGTGTTCTCAACTATTAGAAACTGATGTAAACCTCCCTAGAAGAAAATAAAAATAAATCCATAGAAAATCTAATCATATGGGAAGTTATAAAGGGAAACTCAACTAGAGGATAGTCGATACAAAACAATTGGCTGAAACTACTGTCTAAAGGTCAATAGGCCTACCTGATATCAATCAAACGTTAAGGAAATTATTAGAATGTCATTGTGAGTCTTGTAAAAGAATTTTTCTGATGTATATGCTAGCAATGAACGCCATCTCACTAGTTCTAATAAGTCTTGGTAATGTATGCATTAAATATATTGATGCTCTTTTCTTGGGTTTGAGAGGAAATGTAGAACTTGGAATTGGAGAAGATCCCAAATTTTGTCGCTCCAAGAAACCCATCACAAAAATTTATAATTCACAGCCAAAAAATCAAAGCAACCCAACGCATTTCTTCATAAAAGGGGAAATTCATTCCTTACACCACATTTTAGCACTGAGAGAAGAATTGGGTCCTTTAAAGTAAATCAACAAATACCATTTTATAGTTTATTTACAATATAGATTTCTCACTTTCATTGGAAAAACCCTACACGAAACTATTAACTTCCCTAGGCTTCTTTAAGTCCTAAAATAAAGCTAGGTATTCTTCATCACTGTCCACTGCCCATAAATCTTCATTCACATTTTCGCTCATTTCGTACATAAACTAATGTCTGTTGTTCCTATGTTTGAATATGTGAACACCTAGTTCACAAGGCAAATGTTGAGAACAATAAGATAAATAACCCATGAATACCATACCATGGTGGAAGTTACCTTTAATGCTCCATACATAAACATGATAGCTAGGGGAGTATCCTTGTGAAATTTATGCAAAAGCACAAAAAATAGTAATTAGTCTGCACCTGATATAAATTATGTTATTTCATACTTTTTATGTTAATTTTCTCTCAATGTAATGGCATTTATGATTTCACATAATTTCAAATTCATTACAATTTATGTTATTGTTTCATGAAGAAAAATTCAATATAGAGGCATATGTACCTCAAAGAAGTATATATTGCTTAGATTGTTTGAGCAGATTGCAGCATACCTGTAATAGACATTTATAGGAGTAGACAACACCATGAGGATTCCTTGGATTAATAATAAACTTTGCCATAGTTTATTTGTCAATGAATGCCTTTCTTATAGGCCATTATTTCCCATCCGATCAGTGAACCTCCTAATGGGACCAATTAACATCACATTCCACCTTGTCACCATCTTGTACAAATCCCTACGGATGTACCTTTCATTTCCCAGAGTTTGAACCCTGAAATACTTCATTTGAGCAAATTTGAGGATCAACGCTCCATGTACGCCTACTAGGGTGTGTTCACTAGTAGGTTACCCCATTGTGGCCTGTGTTGGTCACTAACAGGTTTCTCCCCTTTGCATCTCTGTTGGTTCTAGAAATTAGGGAGAATGATCAGGATTGTAGAAGATTTCTCTTCTAGGAATTTCAATTTTTTTTTCAACTACTTACCTTGGATAAAAACATTCAGATCCTATCCATCCCTACATTGGATTTTTCACCACTTATCCTTTGATCCTATCACTCCATCAAAGGTGGATATCTTACCCTATATTGGTAATTCGATAATAACTACCAACTTACGATACTTATTTATATATTCCCAACCTTCTATGTGGTTGGGTATTGGATTTTGGAGAATGATTCTACTCTTATGTTGTTGTAGTGAGTGGTCATCATTCCATGAATTTAGGGTCATTGCAGGTGCATATTATGACAAGGAAAGGACAAGTCAACAACTTGGAGGAGCTCTTATATAATATCAGCCGCTACTTATGGTTGTAATCTCCTTCCATTTATAGTAATGAAAATAATTCATTGTTTTCCAATATGTGATGTTGTTTCACTTATTTCAATACCATGTTAATCTATTTAATGATGTACTTAGATGATATTTAATAGGTCTCGTAACTTCCTGGCTTGTGTTATCTAACTATGTAGGTTCTAATTTTGGCAATCAGAGACGCAATTGGAGCTTCCAAGACGAAGAAGGAGCAAAGCGTGTGAATAATTCTAGGTAGGCCTCACTCCATCATCTATTTACTTTAAGGAAAAAAAGTTATGTTCCTTAGCTCTCTTTTGTTCTAGGTTATCCACCAACCTAGGAGAGATACTATTTGTTGGCATTATGTTTCTGGTATGGTTATATGTTACAGATGTTGTACTTGATGTCAACACCCATGGCATGGCTCTCAATATGATGAGAATTAAGAAGTACGCAAGTGAAAATTTCATGGAATTTTATGCAGAGAAAATTTTATTTCATGTGGGAAAACTTACCTTTGGTCCATGGTAGTTAGTCCTTGGA
>APFE030520114.1:0-12303 GCA_000404065.3 Pinus taeda
CCTAAAAGTGTTGCTTCACTACCTAAAGGAACAAGGTCAGTTGATTACATCATCTCCCAGAAGTTCTCCACAAAAAACTGCTCAGAAATGGTCAAAACTGGACCATACTGAATGCCCAGTGCAGAGGGTGAGATGTATATCACCTTCCTAGTGTAAATGGTGTGATGCATACTGAATGGCCCCTCTGTAGGGTGCGACGGGTGAGAATGGAAAAATGGCAGAGACAATTTGCGAGGTGGAAGATCATAGAATCTTCCATAAACTTCCCCTCTGACACTTGCCTCTCTGATTTCGACCAGGGATGAGTAAGAGATCACCAATCTCCAAGTGGAATCAAGAAGTATCAGAGAGAGGACACTAATCAAAATCCCAGAATCTGACTCAACCCCTACAATCATCTATATATGGATCCCTCATCACAGAGATCCAGAGGCTGGAATTTTGTATCTTGTAGAGAAGTGTTGTTGGTTTTCTGGTGTAACATCATAGTGTTGGGTGATCTAAGCTTTACTTGAGGTGAAGAAGGGCTTTCTTGCTGGAGGATGATGCTGGGTTAGAATAATTAGTTGTAATCCTCTTGCTATTCTTGATATTAATAATGCTATTCAAGTTTTCCTCCACATTCGTGTATGTTTGATTGTATATGCACTTGTGTGGTTAATACATATCTGGTCCTGTGTTGTTTATGAATATAGACCTTTGTTGTTCGATAGTATTATGCTGCTTTGATTCCACAGGTGCTCTCTGAATCTGTGTAGACAAAGAAGGAGCGACAAAGATCTATCGAGAAAGAGAGGAACCGAGCAAGGAACCAAGTGCAAGACAAAGGTTGGTGTCCTCTATTCCCCTCTTGTCTATTTTTCATAAAGGAAAACAAAAGTAGTTTTAACTTGTTTGTTTCTAAGATAGCTACCAGTCTTAGTGGGAATAGCAGCTCTAAGTGGACACTATTCCCGTTAACAGAGAGAGACTGTCATTAATGATAGCCCACATTGACTCAGTGTCATTAGTGCCAGGGCAAGGCATAGGGGTGTTGAGGCCCTTTTTAAAGGTGTGACGTACTAGTATTTGCACCCAATGGCTTATAGCTCAGTGTTTCTTCAAGCTCAATATTTCCTGCACAAAGTGAGCCGCATACAAGTATAGTCAATTTCATTCCAGAGATGGCATTCACAAACCCAGGAACACCATGCCTTGTTGGAACCAATGACAGTCCCAAACCATTTTCGTTGGGCATAGCAGGAGTCAAACCTGTGACGCTAAGGCTCTACCACTAAGCTATATGCCTTGGGGCTTCTTACTGACTAACTCATATCTAAACAGTGTCTTCGATGGGTAATGCAACCTCCTGAGAAACAACTTGGAAATTTTTGTTGTAATGTTAGCCCTACTCTGACGCCATGTATAAATTATGGTGTAGATTTGCAACTGCTCATGAAGTTTAATCAAAATCAAAAGACACAAACATACTCTACTTCTATATAGAAGCTAATTCATAATTTAGAATAAAAATTTCGGATACACAATAAGAAATAACACACATGCACACAATATTTTTCCTGTGGAAAGCAATCTACTAAAAACCCCAGTGCCTGCTTGCATTAATCTCTGAATAAAGCTGTATTACAATTTATTTTCACAACTAAGCACAACATGCAAGTGAATAACCTATCTCTCTGCTCACTCAAAATCTCTGACCCAGACTTAGTCAATTTTGCCTTTGGTTGAGACCTTATTTCCTTGCTCAATTCCTTGAGAAATTAGGCCCCAATTATTTAGGATTTTTTCCAAAATAAGTTGCATAATTCACATAACCCCAATGAGAAATTTTGTTTTTACATCCATTTGGTGGATCTTCCACCCCATCTGCATAGCCAAAGAAAGAATTGATCTAATGGATGAGTACCTTACTACAAGGGAAAAGGTCCCCTCATAGTTAACTCCCCAACTTGAGAGTACCCCTTGGCAACAAATCTAGCCTTATACTTCTCTATGCTTCCATCTGTTGCCTTCTTCACCTTGAAGATCCATCTCAGACCCACTACTAATTTAGTTGCTGGTCTTGGGACCACTTCCCAAACACTATTTTTTACAATGGATTTGTATTCCTCCACCATTGCATCAACCCATATAGTTTTCTCTATTACTTCCTCTAAAGAAGATGGCTTAGTCTCTATAAGCTCAGTCATTAGAGCCATGTAGCTAGTGTATCTCTCAAGTGACCTCCTTTTCCTGTGCAAATCTGAAGGAGCTCCCACATTCTCCCTCACATCCTGTACAAATATATCAATGTCCCTGGCTTTTTCTCTGCCTTCTTTGGATGGTTCTATTTGAGTGAATGTCTCCACTCTCCGCTCCTCAGTTTGTTGTTGCTCCACAACTTCCCGAGGTTCCTCCTTTGGAGTGAAAAGATCCTCTTTCTGGCGGGATCTAAATCTCCCTCTCAAGAAAGTACCACATCGATTTCTCCTCATCAAACTTGACATCTCTTCACACAACTATCATTATGAGTGATGGAAAGTGCTTATGGTAGTTGTGGGGAGTTTCTCTGTAACCCATAAATACTCCCAATTTTACGTTCCGCTCAAGCTTATTCTTGATTCTTTGGAGACATGAGAGTAAATAGAGGCTCCAAAATCCTAAAGTGTGACATGTCCTACGTTCTCCCTCAAAAAGCCTCCTCCAGTATAATCATGCCAAGAATCTGATCAAGGCTCATGTTATACAAATAGATTGTTGTGTTTATGTGTTTTAAAATACATTTATCATGAAAAAGAATAATTTAAAAATAATAAATTAAAAGGAAAGCCTAATAATACACCTAGTAGAAATTTGACAACTATTGTGCTTGTAGGAACATTGCGAGTTATACAGGCAGAATCTCGAGCTTGAAAATCTCAGCGATTCAATTTTATTTGGGGGTTGTGAATTCATGCCAACCATGTTGAGGGGATATGAGAGTCCCTTATTACTGTGCTAGATTATCAAATTCTTCATTATTTTCACAATATTCTTAGGCAACAACATGTATGATATCAAGTGAAAAAACAACTGCATTCATGACTAGTAGAGCAATTGGTGATGATCTAGATTGGTTTTTTTGCTTACCACTACCATGTTAATAATATTTACTATCATCATCTTGTAATAACCCATGCTTGCCAAGTTCCCTAGATGCTAATCCTACATGTTTCATGCATCTCTCTCTCTTTTCCAATATCATTACGAGCATCAATTCGTTTCTATACAATGTTTTATTTTTTTCTTCAAACACCCATCCCAAGTGAATGCAATGATATTAATAGGGCACACCTGTTGGTTTCACCTTTCCAAACATTCCTTAAGCCAATGATTATGTAGATGCTTTCCAATGATCATGTAGATGGCTTTCGGTCGTACACGTGAATGATTTAAGCTAAGCTAAGAATGATTTAATATAAAAGGAAAAAGAAAATGTGACAGTCATTTTTTTTCAAAAGATTAGATTGTGGGCCAGAATCCTTACGTATGTTTTTATGTTCAAGAATTAAACTACTTTCATAAGTCTCTGAATTATAGTTAGTATATTTTTATGTTTATTTTTATCAACAATTTTAAAAGATAAAAAGATGTGTGCTGTAAACTTTTATGAGAAAAAGTCCAGCAAAAGTATATATCTGCACAATAGCAGGAAAATCAAACAAATGAAATTTATGTGGTAATTGGAAATCATTTCTCAACAATTGCTTCATATATTCAGATGCATCACTCTTTTCCCATATCTACTCCATGAACTACTTTGACATTTTTCTTCATAGGTTATTTTTGGTCTCATCTTCTTCCTTGTTGAATTGAACATCATTGCTAGAGCTTTCCTTAATTTCGTAAATTTTTTGTCCATAGCTTCCAATTTAGAATAAACCTGAACCTGCATGAACCTGAATTTGGTGTTAATTAACATTCGGTAAGTCTACCTCTCTTTCGTATTCGAGGTCCCCCTTGATTCAATGCTTTCAAACATCCTTCAAGTGGCTTCAACAATTTTTTCAATGGCTAATTCAATTTTGCTTGATCTTCCCTTCCCAATGATGTCCTAGGCTTCACCATGGAGAGGCCATGGTATTCCCTCTTCGAATTCTAGAAGATGGAAACCACCTCTGCTCACAAATGGATATACGTATTGATAGTGAAGAGATTGGTTAGAGAACAATTGAGGCCATATATAACCTCTATTACACTTGTCCCACCATCCTATAGCATTGAATTATAAATATATTATAAAGAGAAATGTTTGACGGAATTATATAAAAAAAAACATTACGACAATGAGATGGGAGAGAATGAAAAAGTTTAATAATATATGTTGTTATGGAAAATCACTTTTAAAGGTCTAAAGAAGTTTGTGATTGATTCCCTATATGTCTATCATCATCCTACTAATGTCATATAATGTTATCACACATTATGATATGGCATAACATGTCTGGTACACTCACATGGAATTGATCTTAATATGTCTACATATTGTTATTTAAATTTGCCATGCTATCCATCAAAACCTTGAAGAGAGAATCTTACTAGATCTTCTAGGACATTGATTGGTTAGATAGATTGAATCTTATCGATTTCTGGCTCTTCATAATCCTTGGACCTCCATTAAATCCAAAATTCATGATGAGATGTGAACATCAAATTATTTGGGAAGAGTAGATGTTAGCCATTCATAAGGGATTTTAAGCCCTTCATTCCCTAACAACCCTATTCCCTTACAAAGATAAATTCCTTTCATCACTTTCACCTTTTTACTTTCTTCAATGGTTCCTTTGCAATGCAACCTACCTTGTCAATTAATCATGGGGGAGCATAGATCAACTTTTTACATCACTCAAACATTTTTCATATCTATAATAGGATTAAACTCTTGCAATGTAATGCCAACCTTTGATCTCATTTGTGTGGATCCATCAAATTCTCATGGGAAAAAGGAACCCCATTGATTGTTCATTAAATCTGGGCCATTTGTGGCACTTCTAAGTTTACTTTATCCATAAAATCAAACACCATGAGAACATACAAGAAATTTATATTGCCTGTCAATGAAATCTGAGTTGTTTGGAGATTTTCCACAAATTATAACTGTATAAAGTAACCCCTATAAGATCTTACTAATCATTGATTTCTTTTAGGTGATTAATGTTTAATCATGGCTTCACTGAGTACTTTCCCGCCTTAGTCCTAATGTACACAAAAATTAATTCTAAGTTGGAAATAAAGTCCATCAATCTTCTTGTAAACCACGTTTCAGATAGTTCAATCATAAAGTAAGAGATTTATTAATTTACTTGCTTTATTCTAACTCCATGTGTGAAATAATTAGCTCTCTCCAAACCCATATAAATATCATTAGTGGATCTAATCCACATATCCATTTTCCTTATAAGCTAATGTTGCATTAACACTCTTTGTTACACCATTATGTTCAATCCACTTCATATGAAAAAAATTAATTAGGCTCATGCTTGACTTAATAAATACCGAAGCCATGTTCCTAGGAATAAAATCATTATAAATATCTTTCAAAACAAATGACTACTTTTTATCAAGTTTTCCATTTAGGTAATGAAAAACACAT
This sequence comes from Pinus taeda, assembly GCA_000404065.3. Classification (NCBI taxonomy): domain Eukaryota; kingdom Viridiplantae; phylum Streptophyta; class Pinopsida; order Pinales; family Pinaceae; genus Pinus; species Pinus taeda. The sequence goes on from APFE030520114.1 coordinate 5,612, forward strand.
CAAGCATGGTTATCTCGAGTGGTTGGGCGAAATGGATATTATCTTTCCCACCCAAGTTCAAATACTCATTAATGACATGATGGGCTATAATGCCTTGATAAATATTTTAGCGTCAATGACATGATGGGCTATAAGGGATTTTAGCCATTCATTCCCTAACAACCCTATTCCCATACAAAGATCAATTATTTGCATCACTTGTACGTTTTTACTTTCTTCAATGGTTCCCTTGCAATGCAACCTACCTTGTCAATTAATCACGGTGGAGCATAGATAAACTTTTTACAACACTCAAACCTTTTTCATATCTATAACGGGTTTAAACTCTCGCAATGTAATGCCAAAGTTTGATCTCATTTTTGTCCATCCAATTCTCATGGAAAAAAGGAACCCCATTGATTATTCATTAAATCTAGGCCATTTGTGGCACTTCTAAGGTTACTTTCTCCATAAAATCAAACACCATGAGAACATAATAGAAATTTATATTGCTTGTCAATGAAATCTAAGTTGTGTGGATGTTTTTCAAAAATTCTAACCGTATAAAGTAACCCCTATAAGATCTTACTAATCATTGATTTCTTTTAGGTGATTAAATCTTAATCATGGCTTTATTGGGTACTTTCCCACCTTAGTCCTAATGTACAATAAAATCAATGCTAACTTGGAAATAGACTTCATTGACTCTTATTGTACTTTTTTCATATGGTTCAATTGTAAAGGAAGAAATTTATTAATTTACTTGCTCCATTCTAACTCCATGTGTGAAATCATTAGGTCTCTTTAAACTCATATACATATCGTTAGTGGATCTACTCCACATATACATTTTACTTATAAACTAATCTTGCATTAACACTCTTTATTCCACCATGATATTCAATCCACTTTATATGAAAAAAATTAATTAGGCTCATGCTTGATTTAATAAATACCAAAGACATGTTCCTAGGAATAAAATCATTATAAATCTCCTGCAAAACAAATGAGTAATTTTTATCATTTATTCTAGTTAGGTAATGAAAAACAAATCAATTAGGGTTATCTCATGTGCTTGGTCGAAATCGCTATTATCTTTCCCACCCAAGTTTAAATACTTGTTAATGACATGATGGGCTATAATGCCTCGATAAATATTTTTGTATTGGATTCGAGGCTTGTGAACTCTTAAGTGAGCATACATGTTGGTTGGCCAGGTACTAACTACCTCACTCTAGCCCTCAGGCTATGTGGGAGGTGGATTTCTTTCCTTGTAAAAAAAGCAATGAAGAATATCCTTAATTTTCAACTATTCACTATATTTTTTTTGGTGAAGTATCCAATTCCATGAAGAATGTCACTTTATTCCACATGATCAATTGAATTCCCAAAGAACCACCTCCTAATGTATTTATTTTTTTTAGTTTCCGCATTTATACTATAGTTATGTCATTATTATCACCTTTTCAAATCCAATAAAGATGTCCTTAAACAATTTCGTAGTGTGACCATTTTGTAGCATGTATAATTAAAATTTCTAAAAACCCTTAAATAATTTAATGAAGCTTGTTTAATTTTTATTTTTATAGGTGCATTTCTATCGATTTGTTCATGAAATACACTTTTTTCAGCTACTTCATTAATTCTAGTTGCATCCAATTTTTCAAGATATGCGCTTTCACATTGTTATTCATTGGGTAAGAGCACTTTCATTCCCTATAGCAATAACTAGAGTCAAATGTTATTAGTTTGCTGATCAACATATATATTTATATTATTATTGAGAATGTCTTTCGGATGAACCACATTAAATGGTTCGAAATGTTGATCAACAACTAATGATGTGATTTATCTGAAATACATTCTCAATAACGATATGGATCATACAAGTCTAAAGTCAATTATAGATATTTATAATTTGATCAAAGCTATTCGTAACAACAAAACCATCACCAATTTCTCTTGGAGTGAAATTTGGGAGCTCATTATATAAAATAGAGTTTATTATAGGGTACATATTTTTGCTTGTACAATACCATTACCTTCAATTGAAATTGGAGACAAAGGCTGTTTAGGTTGTTGAGAAACATAGGTGTTTATATTTTGTTGATGGTGATTTGTAATAGCACCACCGCTAGTTGTTGACCGTTGAGGGAGAATTGGAGTTTCTTTCTATGGAACAATGTTCAATATGTAAAATAGAGTTTCTTTCAGTACACCATCATTCAATTCAAGGTCATTTTTAGATAAATGTTTTTAGGGATATTGAATGACATTATTTTTGTGAGGAGTTGTTGACATTAAGGACACTGAGACATTTCAACAATTGTTGCATGGTTACTAGATTTTTTAGGGCAACTTGTACTTGCACTATGTGGTATGGAGCTCTTACCTCTAATATGGTTGCTTGAACAACAATGTCATTCCATCCAAAATTTGGAATATTAGACAATTATGTAGCCCTAATTAGACCTCCTTTTTGAGGAATATTCTTTTATATAGTTGATTTGAATGATCTATTGACGATTCACCATACAAAATGCAAAATAGATCAATAATTAAATTATAAGATGCATTAAAAGTCATTGATTACAATAACTTTTCATTGCTTTGTTTATAAAACTAAGAAAATCACTTGGCCTACATTGTAAATTAATAATTGCATGCCCGACATTGTAAATTCATGCATAAAGGGTTCTAATGAAAGTTTATATGACATATACAATTAATAACCCTCATACATGCATAGGTCACTCATTTGATGGTAAGAATGTCGTATTCACACTTCTTACAAATTGTCCTAATGTGTTTAATTAAAAGAAATAATACAAAATCACATGAAAATATTTTTTTTTGTTATATCATATAGTTGATAACATATAGGACCCTTGGTACCTTCATTATAATCTTCTAGATCTAACATAGAAATTCAAAATGCATGTTTCCCTTCAAAGCAAATTTTTTTCATATGAAAACATGGTCTAAGTATAAATAATTTTCCTTAAGAAAATGCATGTCATAGTGTGCATGAGGGACCTTTGATCAAAATGAAACTAGATTTTTGGCCTTCAACAAATATTCCTATTCAAGTTATGGGTTTTCTAAGTTGGACCATGATTCACTACAATCTAGTCCATTTGTGGTGCTTCTAAGTTCTTGTTCTCTGTAAACTGGAACACCATGAGAATGTACTAGAAAATTATCTTGCTTGTCAATGAGATATGAGTTTCTTGGAGCTTTTCCAAAACTTATAACCCTATCAAGTAGCCCCTATAGGAGCCTACTAATCATTGATTTCTTTTAGGTGATTAAAGCTTAATCGTGGTTTTATTGAGTACTTTCCCACCTTATTTGTAATGTACACAAACATGAGTGCAAAATTACAAAGAAACTTCATCAAGTCTTATTGTAATCCTCTTTTCATAGGGTTGAATCATAAAGGAATAAATTTATTAATTTACTTGCTTCATTATAGCTCCATGTGTGTGTTATGCAACCAACTCACAAAATAGAAGAAGAAATAGATCAACAACTTCAAAATTAGCCTCTTCGAGGGGGACAACCTCCTTTACATTACACAAATGAACAATTCTTCGATGATAAAAATGAGAAGACCTCTTTTTTTATTTATAGGAGTCTAAGGGGTCACAATATAATCAGAGCCTACATACCAATAATATTGTAAGGGAACAACAATAACAATAGTGGGCTTCTATGGGGCACAATAATATAATAAGGGGGTTGCACTAATAATAATAAGGGGTTAGACTAGTAGTATAGGGACCTAACTTGCCCCTCTCCTTCAAAAAAGTGTTGTCCTCAATGGTTGTAGTTTTGGATGCTTCTGTATAAAACTTTCATCCTCCCATGTGGAATCTTTAGTGGGTAAGTTCTTCCACTTGATGAGATACTCTAAATTGATGGATTCCATAATTGTCGGGTTCTTCGTTCTGTGATTTCTTTAGGTTCCAATACGATTTTTCCTTCCTTGTCAAGTTTCGATAATATTGTTTGAACTTGGAGCTTATCACCTATAACCTTCTTTAAGCGTGAAACATGGAAAAATGGGTACACTTGGAAAGATTTAGGAAACTCCAATTTGTATGCCATAGTACCAATCTTTTGCAACACCTTGTAAGGTCCATAGTACTTTGGTGATAATTTATTATCCTTCTTAGCCTGCTTGAGGAATTTTTATTTTTATTTATTTATTTATTTTTATTTATTTTGTTTTATTTATTTTTAATTTTAATGTTAAATTTTAATTTTTATTTTTATTTTTTATTTATTTATTATTTATTTATTTATATATTATTATTATTTATTTATTTATTTAATTTATTTAATTTTATTTAATTATTTATTTATTTTTTTTTTTTTTTTTATGGTTGTATCCGTAAAAATACCCAGTCGCCTACATCAAAACTTCTTTCACTGCAATGTTGATCTGCCTATTGTAAATTCCATTCTGTGCCAAAGTGTGGTTATCCTTTAAGAGTTGGAGAACTTGTTGTTGATGCTTGATGTGATATTCCACTTCTTGAACCTTATAATTTTCTCTTAAATATGATGCGATGGATGGGGGATGATATCCATAAAGTTCCATAAATGGGGTCATGATCTGTATTTAAACTACTTGTAAATGGTTTGCAAGGTATTCAATTCAGTAACATACATGTTTAAAAGATGTCCATGTCTTGCAGTAAAAAAGCAAATGAAATTTTCAGATGTTCATGATCCATTTAAGTATAGCATAATTATTTCCTTTTATTGTTTAACACACTAAAACCAATTTGTTCTGCAAAATAACTCAACCACAGATGCAAAGAAGTTGATAAAGTAGTTCACCCCTCCTGGGCTACATCTGCTGGGTCCAAGGTTCCCAAATGGGCCTGTCCTCATTTTAATTAAAAGCTCAAAATGAATATACAACTGAATAAAAGCCTCTACAGGTGGAATAGACTGTAAAAATGGATTCAGAACACTCGAATCCTTCAGGATTGACTAATGGTTCACCTCCAATGGGTACCTCCAACCCTAAACACCTCTCACAATACTGGGCCCTAGTGGCTCCTAGAACTTCCACGGAGCACAAACACATGCAAACGACCTCTAATTGCCCTCTAACCTATGCCAATGGCTTCAAAATCAGCTGAATAGTCAAAATAAATAAATAAAAATTCGTCCAAAAAGGAATTTCCTAGCCAAAGTTATGGCCATTTACTCCCAACTTCCAGTTGCCCTTAAAAAACTCTAGTTAGACTTTTAGTTACGGCCAGATAGGCCCGCCAATTATGGCGGTACCACCAAATTCACCACCTCCGCCAAAATCTCCACCAAATCGTGACCTGACCGTCGGATTTAACTGTCGGTCTTTAATGCACATGAGAACGCATTTATATAACTGGAAGTTTTCCTTGGATTGCGCGCTGAACTGGTGTTTCACTGACCATTTCCTCCGGGTTATCGGCGTTGTGTGACCACGTATCACACATAACCATTATGTGCTGGCGGTTAAAGGGTCTAGGCCATGGGAACGAGGCAGTGGTCGTATTACATGGGGGTTGGCCCTTAAGGGCTGGCCCCCTTCAAGCCCCGTTTTAAAGCCATTTTAAACTTCATATAAAATTTTCCCCGCCTACATAACAACACTTGTAGTTGTGGCTCAACGGTTAATCGTTTGGGTGTTAAACAGGAGGTCGTGGGATCAAACCTCACTACCACCAAAACTTTAATAACGCACATGCCACTTGCTGACGTCATCTCGGGCCACGTGGCGGCTTTCGGGCCTACCACGTGGCATCCTGCCATTCGCTGCCCAAAAGGAATATTCCTTGGATTATTCCAAGGAATATTCTGTGGAATATTCTTTTTTAAATTTTTTTGAAAAAATTCAAAAATTAAGAGTCATTGGGCAATTTTGTTTTTGGCATAACTTCTGCACATGGAGACTGTTTTTTGAACCGTTTGTGGCACTGGAATTAGGAGGACGATCTCTATCTAGTCTTTCAAGATTGAACTAGTTCTAATCACTTTCATTTTTGAGCATTTTACGACACTTGGGACATGAGCCCCTGATCACGCCTCCCCATTGGGAAGCTTTTGGACCCCAAAAGCCTTCAACTACCTGTTAAAGAGGTCAGGGTACAATGCCCTCACTCTGTCCACCTCCATCCACTTTGCCTTGTTCAGTTTGCTGCCTTTGAAACCAACCTGAACATAATCTACATTGCCCCTCCTTGAAGTGTGTGTCCTTCTGTCAAGGATTGTATCTTCTTTCAGGTCATCTAAGAATTCTGGAAAGAAATCCTCTATAGATGGTAGCTGAACAACACTTTCATGATCAGTGATCAAAGGAGGTTCATACAAACGTAAGTTCTCCACATTAACAACAGAATACATTTGCATGTAGGAAGGCAAGTCTAATTGAAAAGCAGTATTTCCAACCTTCTTGAGGATTTTGAATGGACCATAATGAATAGGCTTCAGCTTTTTACCTTCTCCTTGCATCCTTTCCTTATGTACAGCCATACCTCATCCCCTTCTTGAAACTTGTGATCGACTCTATGCTTGTCGTGTCTTTCCTTGTACTTGCCTTGACCCTTCTCAAGTTGTTCTTGAATTTGATGATGTATTTGCTGAATTCTTTCAATGAATGAATGAGCTTTGTCAATATCACTATGTCCCTCAATGGCAACATCTTTCTCAAGAAT